>JAJIBD010007727.1:0-55445 GCA_021461705.1 Cryptotis parvus | reverse complement strand
GATAAAGTACGACATCATTGGTCTGACTGAGATGAGGAGGCGCCAGTTGCATCATGCTGTATTTGACACCGAGAAGAATTGTTCCTTGGAACATGCGACAAAAGAGGCATCGGGGGTGGTGTCCTTTCAACACTGAACATGGCTGTAAACATTGATTCATTTGAATGCCTTACAAACCGAATAGGACGATTACACTTGAAGAGATGTGGCCACTGCCAGCAATTTCTATCTTCATTGTCTACGCACCAACATCCACATACAAAGAAGATGAAATTGAGAAATTCTACATGGAATTGGAGGAGTTCTATAAAAAAAGATCACACCTTCTACAAGATCATGGTCGGTGATTTTAATGCCAAGATAGGACCAAGAAGATCGGCCGAAGAACTCCACATCGGGGACCCATGGCCTAGAATGGAACGAACAGGGTGAGAGACTATCTGAGTTCATCATGTCCACCAAGACCATTCATGGGAACTCACAGTTCCAGAAAGCTGAAGCAAAACATTGGACATGGGAATCTCCTGGCGGAGAGTTCCACAACAAAATTGACCACATCATCTTCAATCGACGGTTTTGTCTGACCAATGTAGCTGTCGTCCCCAAATTCCAAAACAGGATCAGACCACCATCTCCTTCGCGCAAAAATTCTACTTCCCACAAGGGGAGAAAAAGGCTGCAAAGTTTAAGAAGAGAACTCCCAGAACGACCACCAACTGGGAACTCTTTGGCACCATTGCAGCAACATGGGAAGATACCATCATTGATGATATCGATGAAGAATACAACCGACTGGTTCAGCACCTCCATGATTGTGCGAAGAATGCTGAGAGAGAGAAAGAGACAAAAAGGACGCCTGTCTTCAGAAACTCTTGAGCTCATTCGCCAACGTGGCAAGGCGCGAGCCTCAGGAGACCAAATGCTAACGTCCAAGCTTGCTAAATAGTGCAGAGAAGCGATAAAAGAAGACCTCAAAGACAGAAGAGTAGAAATACTGGAAGATGCAGCAGAAGCCGGGAAAAGCATTCGCACTGCCCGCCAGTCCTTTGCCCATTATAAGACCAAGATGACTGCCCTCCGACGTCCTGATGGATCTATCACATCTTACAGAAAGGCAATGGAGAAGATTATCCATGACTTCTACTCAAATCTCTTTGATAGCCACATCCACCTGCCCACATACCAAATTCCACAGGATGGATATGTCATTCCCAACGTTCTCCCTTCTGGAACCCGACATGCCATCTCGTCGGTAAAGAAGGGAAAAGCACCAGGCCCAGACAAAATCAGACCCGAACACCTGAAGAATCTGCCGTCAGTACTCATCAATACACTAGCTCGGCTCTTCACACGCTAGCTGTCCGAATGCAAGGTGCCCTCCCCAATGGAAAACCAGCAGGACAGTTCTACTGCTCAAGAAGGGAGACATTCAAGACATCAGCTAACTATCGCCCCATCTGCCTGTTTTGTCTGTCATCTACAAGCTGTTTACACGAGTCATCCTGAACAGGATTAGCAGAACACTAGATGAAGGACAACCATGCGAGCAAGCAGGCTTCCGGAAAGGATTCAGCACAATCGACCATATCCACACGGTAACCAAGTTCATTGAGGTTTGTAGGGAGTACAAGATGCCGCTCTGTCTCATGTTCATTGATTTACAGAAAGCCTTTGATTCTGTGGAGACTGAAGCAGTCATCGAAGCCCTAGCCAAACAGGGTGTTCAAACCCAATACATCAAGATCTTTCGTGGAGCTGTATTATGGATTCACCACCAGAATCTCACCATTCTACAAAGAAGTGATCATTAATGTGAAAAGAGGGGTTCGACAGGGGTGATACCATCTCACCAAAACTCTTCAGCGCCACCCTCGAGAACATCATGCAACAATTAGAATGGGAAGGAATGGGAGTGAAGGTAGATGGTCGGCAACTACACCACCTCTGCTTCGCTGATAACATCATTCTAATAACACCAAACATTAGCCAGGCGGCACAAATGCTGGCTGACTTTGACCGAGAATGTGGAAGGATAGGTCTACAGCTGAATCTAAAGAAAACTATGTTCATGAAGAATGAACTAGTTCCAGAGGCCCATTCACTCTCAATGGAACAAATATCTCTGAATGCAGCAGTTATGTGTACCTAGGTCGAGAAATCAACATGATGAACGACCTAAAGCCTGAGTTGTGCAGGAGGAAGAGAGGCAGCATGGAGTGCCTTCAAAGGCATCGAAGAAATAGCTAAAAGAACAAAGAACCTCCAGCTCCGGGCACATCTCTTTGACTCCACCGTTCTCCCTGCATTAACATATGCCTCAGAGACCTGGGCCTTACGAAAGCAGGATGAGAATGCTATTCGGGTCTCCCAGAGAGGCATCGAAAGAGCTATGATTGGAATATTACGCCTCACTCAAGTGGGAGAGAAGGAATCCTGGAGTTCTGACCTCCGTCGCTATTCCAGAATCAGGGATGCTGTCTCGTATTCCAAGGCATTGAAAATCAGATGGGCTGGACACGTAATGCGATTTGGAGACAACCGCTGGACTAGAGCCATTACCGACTGGATCCCACGGGATGTCAAAAGATCACGTGGCCGCCCACCTACAAGATGGTCAGACTTCCTTGTAAAGACCCTGAAGGAACGGTTTGAGGCTCTTCATATTCCTGAATCAAACAGATGCCATTGGGCTACATTGGCACGTGATAGGGTCCAATGGAAATGTTACTGGCACCCTCTCGAGCAAATCGATGAATAACGGGATTCAAGTGATCAAGTGAATTTACACTTTTGCCTTTAAGGCTAACAGGCTTTGAGGTAAGGGTTATGATTTTAGGCATATGGAAATAAAACTATTCTGCTCTTTTACTTAGAGGAAGATTTGCTTCATGAATAATGTATCAGAAATATCTAAGAGCAAAATGGCAATGACAGTATCAATAGTAAGTTAATCAATGCTAACAGCTAAGAATCAGTGCAAGGAATGTGTGTGTCATTCACACTTGGCAATCTGGAAACACTTTATCTCATTTAATTTTAATTGATTTAATCCTGACAAACTTGGTGTACTTATCCCTATGTTATAGTTGTGCAGCTTTTGTTTCATATCTGAGACCTGAAGAGGTTAAGCAACTTGTCCAGACCAAATTGGGTCATGTGAGGGAAGATGGAATTGGAGCCCAGGCAATCTTTTCCTGAGTCTGTGCTGTAGTGATGGCCAATGGCTGCCTCTCCTCGCTGAACCCTGCCTTGTCTCATATCAGTTTTGTGACTATAGTTAAGTGATACCTTTTCTAAAGTGTGGCCTCTGAAATGGACTTAATTTTATGTTTATTATAAAGACAAGGTCCATACTCTCACCCCCCATGGAGCTCTAGGAAGAAGGGTACTGTTATGGCAATGCTATGCCCAGACCTATAGTTTAATACTTGTGTCTTGCAGTGATTATGGGTCTGCTAGGACTCCTACAATTCTGCTTGGGTGCCATGTGCTGCTATAGAGCAAACTCAGGGCCTTGCATATGTTAGGCTTATGATCTATAACTTGGTCTATATATTGGTCCCAAAACCCAGTTTTATTTTTATTTTTCTGCATGAGATATTTTCAATTCTTTCTCCAGACAGGAAATTAAACATTTTTTAGAGGTCTGTGAAGTCTTATTTTTCAAAATGGTCATAGATTTTATAACTCTGGACAGTTGTCAGAGTAATAATTAGAATCCCAGAACTGATTTTCTTTTTTTAGGAAAAAGGCATCATTTTCAGAGACCTTGTTGAGAAACCAAGGAAGTTACTGAATCATAATGGGTCGAGACTCTGGATCATAATGGGAAGGTGGGTCCTGGTGTTGCTTTGTGTGATCTTGTAGATTTTCACCCCCACCCCTTTTGTAGACTTTCTTCTCTTCATCAATAAATGGTGAAGCTCTTGCTACAGAAAGATGTAACCTCTTCCTTCTTGGAAAGTCTCTGTAATATTCATGCTCAGATACATTTGGATTCTTTCTGAAGACTAGAGATTGTCTGAGTTAGGCTGTATGTTCTGGCTATATAACCATGGGGCGAGCAGGAATAATGACAGAGGTACAATTGCAGAGGGCCTATGGGTTGTCTGCTGTGAGTACAGTCTCATGGGGAAGTTGGCTCCATGTGGCCAGTTAGTTAGCTGATTTCCAAAAAAGAGGAGAGAAAAAGTGATAGATTCCATCATTTAAATTTATTATTGAGTTTTTAAATTTTGGGTGCCACACCCAACAGTATGGGGCTGCTACATACTTGACTCTATATGGGTGATGAGGTTTTCTTGGCAGGGTCCAGAAGTCCCCATGTGGTGACAGGGATCCAACCAGAGCCTCCTGCATGCAAAGTATGTGCTGACTTATTAAACTATCTCTCCCATCCAAGCAACACATTTTAAGTGCTTTCCAAGTTTTGAATATTGCTAATGAATTCCAAGTTATAAATGTTGTTAATGAATTCCAAATATTAGACACAGCACTGTGGTAGCCAAATGCAAATTCTCAGATTTGGCCATGGTGAACTGTCAAGAGGCCTTTTCAGATCATGGCTGCTATTCTCAGACAAATCTGTGATTCCTGACCACCAAATTTTGAGGCATAAAAAGGTAATGGAGGGGCACCCAGACGATAGCACAGTGGGGAGGGCATTTGCCTTGCATGCGGCTGACCTGGGTTCGATTCTCTGGTATCCCATCTGGTCCCCAAGCAACGCCAGGAGTAATTCCTGACTGCAGAGACAGGAATAACCCTTGGGCATTTCTGGGTGTGACTCAAAAGAAAAAATGCAATGGAGTGGTCAGAGATATAGTACTGTGAGTAAGGTGCTTGTCTTACGTGCAGCCAACCTGGGTGTAGTCTCTGACACCCTATATGGTCTCCCACATCCCATCAACTGTGGGCCCTGAGCAGAGCTAACAGTAAAACTTTGAGCATTGTCAAGTGCTGCCTCCAACCAAAAAATACAAAGAAAATGTACTCCAAGGAAGCCACCCTTTCCTCTACCCTAGCAGTCCCCACGTGCACTCGATTTCCCTTCTCTGTCAGAAATCAGGAGATACAGCCAAATAAGAGAGCGGTGTTTTGGACATATTCATTTTGGGGGCATATTAGTTTCTCTCACAATATTCCAAATTGGGTGACATTGAATTGTGTGGTTCTTCAGTTTTGATGTTCTACCTGTTATTTATTTTTTGTTTGTTTAACAAGCCAAATGCTTTGACAGCAATTATAGTAAAGCTGGATGTCGGTGCTCGGGGATGGAATGACAGTACAATGGGTAGAATGTTTTCTTTGCACACAGCCAACTCAAATTTGATTTCTGTACCATATATGGTCTCCTAAGCCCTGCCAGAAGAGATCCCTAAACATAGGACCAGGAATAAGCCCTGAACACCACCTGTGTGGACCCAAACAAAAATGTTGGTGTTGTTTAACTTTCTAGCACAGCTTCCTTCTTTCTGTATCCTTGGTTACAGATTCATTGCAAATTCATTTCCATCAACTTAATCTGTACTTTGAATATCTTTGTTTCAGTTTCCCATCTCTTTGGCTTTTAAAAGTATCTCATTAACTATGTTGTTAGATTTTAAAGCAAGTCACAATAATTATTTATATATTTTAAACTCAGTCTTGTCACCTTTGAATTTTATATATTTTCCCTTCTTTCTCTGCATCATCTTTATTTATTTTTTAAATTAAATCACTGTAAGATAGACCATTATGAAGCTGTTCATGATTTGGTTTAAGTCAACATTGTTCCAATACCCATCCCTCCACCAGTGCACTCTTCCCAACACTGATGTGCCCATTTTCCCACCCACCCACCCCCACAACCTTTCTCTATTGCAGGCACTTTTGTTTCTCTCTCTCTTTCTCTCTCTCTCTCCGTCTCTTTCTCTCTCTGCTTTTTCACATTGTGGTTTGCAATACAAACACTTAAGGGTTACAATATCCACATGGTAATCAAGCTCATTGAAGTTTGTAGGGAGTTCAAGATGCCACTCTGTTTCATGTTCATTGATTTAAAGAACACCTTTGATTCTGTGGAGACTGAAGCAGTCATCGAAGCTCTAGCCAAACAGGGCGTTCAAGCGCCAATACATCAAGATCCTTCGTGAACTATATCATGGTTTCACCACCCGGGATCTCACCATTCTACAGGGAAGTGATCATCGACATCAAAAGAGGGGTTTGGCAGGGGTGACACCATTTCACCAAAACTCTTCAGCGCCACCCTCGAGAACATCATGTGACAATTAGAATGGGAAGGAATGGGAGTGAAGATAGATGGTCGACAACTACACCACCTCCACTTCGCTGATGACATTGTTCTAATAACAACAAACATTAGCCAAGTGGCACAAATACTGGCTGACTTTGACAGAGTATGTTGAAAGATAGGCCTTCAGCTGAATCTCAGCAAAACTATGTTCATGAAAAATAAACTAGTTCCAGAGGCCCCATTCACTCTCAATGGAACCAACATCTTCGAATGCAGCAGTTATGTGTACCTAAGTCGAGAAGTCAACATGATGAATGACCTAAAACCTGAACTGTGCAGGAGGGAAGAGAGCGGCATGGAATGCCTTCAAAAGCATTGAAGAAATAGCTAAAAGGACAAAGAACCTCTGACTCCGGGCACATCTCTTCAAATCCACCATTCTCCCTGCATTAACATATGCCTCAGAGACCTGGGCCCTATGAAAGCAGGATGAGAATGCTACTCAGGTCTCCCAAAGAGGAATCTAAAGAGCTATGCTTGGAATATCACGCCTCGCTCAAGAGAAGGAAGGAATGCGGAGCTCCGACCTCCATTGCTGTTCCAGAGTCAGGGATGCTGTCTTATTTGCCAAGGCATCGAAAATCAGATGAGCTGGACATGTAATGCGATTTGGAGACGACCGCTGAACTAGAGCCATTACCGACTGGATCCCACGGGATGTCAAAAGATCATGTGTCCACCCTCCTACAAGATGATTAGACTTCATCAAGACCCTGAACGAATGGTTTGAGGCTCTTTATATTCCTGAAGCAACCAGATGCCATGGGCTACACTGGCACGTAATAGGGTCAAATGGAAATGTTACTGACGCCTGCTCGAGCAAATCAATGAACAACAGGATGTCAAGTGATCAAATGAAGGGTTATAATCTATATCCTTTTACCTACTTTCTATATTCAGTTCTAGTCTGGCATTACTATTTCCAACTATTATTGTCAAACTTGTTCCTTCTCTATCTAACGTGCCCTCCACTCCCCTACCCCAGCACTTGTGATGGATTCCAACCATTGACAAGTCCTCCTGGTCCTTAGATATTGGTCTCATGACTCACAGATTGGGGCAGAGCTGCTACTGGCTCTCCCTGTGCCCAGCCGCTCATGAGGTGCCCGGCAGGGATGGCAGGTTCTAGCCCTGGCCCGCCACCCCAGCAGAGCCTCACAACATGCCAGACGACCCCCTCTTCATGAGAGGCCTCTGTTTTCTACATCTGGACTCCCCCTGGTCAGAACTCTGCCCAGCAGACCAGCCTATCACAGACCGGCTCATCGAGATCCACCCTGCAGCAGTCTTTTTTAAATCTGGCCCAGGCGCTGATCCAGAGACTCACAGACATGGGGCAGAGCTGCTACTGGCTCTCCCTGTGCCCAGCCGCTCATGAGGCTCCCGGGAGGGATGGCAGGTTCTAGCCCTGGCCCACCACCACAGCAGAGCATTACAGTAAGCCAGACAAACCCCCACTCCATGAGGGGCTTCCATTTTCCACATCTGGACTTCCCCCTCATCAGAACTCCACCCAGCAGACCAGGCTATCACAACCCAGCTCATTGAGATCCACCCTGCAGCAGTCTTTTTAAAATCTGGCCCAGGTGCTGATCCAGAGACTCACAGACATGGGGCAGAGCTGCTACTGGCTCTCCCTGTGTCCAGCTGCTCATGAGGCTCCCGGGACGGATGGCAGTTTCTAGTCCTGGCCCACCACCCCAGCAGAGCGTCACAATAAGCCAAATGACCCCCCACTCCATGAGGGGCCTCCATTTCCCACATCCGGACTTCCCCCTCATCAGAACTCCACCCAGCAGACCAGGCTATCACAACCCAGCTCATTGAGATCCACCCTGCAGCAGTCTTTTAAAATCTGGCCCAGGTGCTGATCCAGAGACTCACAGACATGGGGCAGAGCTGCTACTGGCTCTCCCTGTGCCCAGCCGCTCATGAGGCTCCCGGGAGGTATGGCAGTTTCTAGCCTCCTGGCCCACCACCCCAGCAGAGCCTCACAACAAGCCAGATGACCCCCCACTCCATGAGGGGCCTCCATTTTCCACATCTGGATTTCCCCCTCATCAGAACTCCACCCAGCAGACCAGCCTATCACAGCCCGGCTTGCGCGGTCGCTTGCAGCCGCACGGTTAGGTCACACGCTTCATCAATAAATGCTGTATTTTTAGATGACTACAAGAGTATGCTACCCACACGGCAGAGCCTGGCAAGCTACCTGTGTCGTATTTGATATGCCAAATACCAGTAACAATTATAGGCCTCATTCCCATGACTGGATGGAATGGTTTGAGGCTCTTTATGTTCCTGGGGCAAGCAGGTGCCCTTGGGCTCTACTTGCATTAGACAGGTCATATGGGGATGTTACTGGTGCCCGCTCAAGCAAACCGATGATGAATGGGAAGACAGTGATACAGTGATTTTTTTTTATGTTTCACAAATGAATGCACTCATTCTATATCTGTCCTTTTCCTTCTGACTAATTTCACTTAGTACCATATTCTTCATGTTCAATTATTTATAGGCAAATTTCACTACTTCATTTTTTCCTAACACCTGCATATTTTTCTGTTATGTAGATCTGCATAGTTTTATTTATCCAGTCACCTATTCTCAGGCACTTAGGTTGTTTCCATATTCTGGCTATTGTGAATAGAGCTAAAATGAACATAGAATTGCAGATGGTTGGTGCTTCTGCTATGTCTTTACCTTCTTTAATTCTCTTGACTTGATCAAGCGTTATTTGCTGACTTTTCCCTCTTCCCTCTTTTGGAAGTATGTTACTTAGAATCCTCCTAACTAGTCCCTACACTGCTCTCTAATCTGCTTTTATTTCCTTCTTTCAGGCATCCACATTTAATTTTATTTTTTATTATTATTATTTTTTTTTTGCTTTTTGGGTCACACCCGGCAATGCTCAGGGGTTAGTCCTGGCTCTGCACTCAGGAATTACTCCTGGCGGTGCTCGGGGACCATATGGGACTCCGGGGATCGAACCCGGGCCGGCAGAGGCCGGCCGCGTGCAAGGCAAACGCCCTACCGGCTGGGCTATCGCTCCAGCCCACCACATTTAATTTTAAAATAGCTTGAGAGTTTAGTTTCAGATAGTATTTTAACTTAAAATAATTATTTATATATAACTGCATGTTTTAGTGATTTATTTTAATTCATTTCTTATACCATCATTGAACTTTTTTTAGTAATATATATTTGATATTTTCAGAGATGTTCAGGAGACCAATTTATGAATTATGCCCAAATCTATTTTATTTTATTTTAATTATGTTTAATTTTTTTACATTAAACATTTAAGATGCCTCTCTGGCATGATTAAGAAGGTTGGGGGCTACTTCGGTGATACTTAACCAACAGGGCTTGAAGATCAATTCTAGGGCCTGGTAGTGTGGTACCAGGCCCTTCAAACGTGGGGGTGTGGTGTGACATTCCAGCAGTGTTTGGGGATCTCTGGGACTAAACCTGTCAGTTTTCAGGGGGCTACCCAGTGCTGGGGATCAATTTTAGGGCCTGTACTCCTGAGTTGTTTCCCTGAACCTTGTATATGGTACTTTTGATTCAAAGTGTTTTTCTACAGCATTTTAAACGTTTTCCTCTTTGGTATTTAATAATTTAATGAGTATTCTAATGCTGTCTGATTTAAAATAAATTTTTAAATGCATATATTTTTAAATTTTATTGAGTCATCATGCAATAACTGCTCATATAGTCAGAAGGTTGTTTTTGATCAGGTTCAATGTTCCAACACCCAGCCATCCACCCTACACATTTCCCACCACCGATGTGCCCCTTTACCCTCCTGCTCTCTCCTCTCAGTGCCCCAGCCTATCTCTGTGGCAGGCACTTTCTTTCTCTCTTTCCTTCTCTCCCGCTGGATATTATGGGGTGTGATACAGATACTGAAAGATTACCATGTTTGTTCCTTTACCTGTTCTGCATGCAGTTTTCATACAGTAGTCATTTACATCTTTTTTTTTCATAGTGGTCCCTTCCATATCCCAACTGTCTTTTCCTCTTCAACCTCTTCAAGAGGTTAAAGCAAGCTTCTGACCATGGACCTAACCTCCTGGCCCTTGTTTTACCTTCTCATTTTTACTTTACTAGGGGTGTTATTTCTTGTGAAAGTTTTAGAGAAATTTATAACCCTCCTTAGTGTTCTGTAATATCACCATTTCACCACAGATGTAAAGTATTTTTTCATTTGGGTCAAAACATTTAGTCCGAATATAGTATTTTACTAATTTTTTTTTATTTCTTTGATGGTTGTATCCCCTTAATTCCCTTCTTTCTCTCTGAATTATCTTTCTAGAATGCCTATTGAGCTGACACTAAGCATCATAGGACATCTACATCCTTAAATCCTCCATTCCTGCTTACTTCCTAGTATTGTCTGGTATAAACCACTAGAAATTAAAATGTTGCTTAAAATGACAGCAATCTATTTGTGTCATGATTCTGGAGTAAATATGAATTTTTCCTGCTCAGTGCTATGGTGGCTGGAAACTCTGTTTGGGCACCTCCATCCACCACCTCTTCACATAATTTTTTCTTCCAAAGTATGTCACAAGCACCCCTACAACATGACAATTCGTTTTCAGGAGAAAGCATGTGCATCTATCCTGGTAATGTTTCATTGAGCAAAGCAAGTCAAATGCCATAGTCAGTCTGCAGATGATGTTGTAAGGGCAGGAATGTTGACGTGTAGGGTGTTTGGGAAGTCAATAGTGTCAATCAGAAGTGACGTGCAGCTGTCTCATCCTTTGAGTATAAGATATAAGTATAACCCTGGAAATTCTCCAGGGATCAATCTCTAGTCTAGTCCTTTGGCACAATCTCTGTCACCTACTAATTGGCTCTGGGGGGAATGGAAGTGTTCACTTTCTAGGCTGAGCCGAATTGGGCTTCCTGATGGTTTTGGAACACTTTGTGACTCCCCCCTTCTTCTGCTATGTTTTGTCCTTGGTAAGGTGACTGTTCAAATAGCACCTAACTTCTCTCCTTGATTTACCTTTCTGAGTAATCTTCCTTTCTTCTCTTCTCCATTGGATATGTGACGTTATCCCTTGAGAATATAAATTGAATTTCTGCCAGAAATAGGTGTATCATTTTTTCTCCAAAGGATGCTTCACACGTCTTTACAATTTAAATAATCACCTTTTAATTACATATAGTAAATATTTGTTAAATGGTTCAATTAATGTGCAAGAATTTATTGGTTGAGCCTAATGAAATCTGTTTTTGCAAGAATTAGTGTTGGAGGTACTGGGAGAAGTCACCTAGACTAGGTGAGTCTCAGATACTGCTCAAAATTATCCACTATTTCCAGTGTTTTATTACAGTGCATTTGAAAAGACTTTAAAAATAAGATTTTACAAGTGACCTTTTTGTGCCTAATGTAATGCTTAATTATGGCCATCATTTCCTACTTTTAGTTATTTCCTCTTTGATAATTGAAAATAGTCTTTATTCAGCCCTTCAAAGGTATATTTTCTCAACCCTTAACCTCTGGAAAGGCAAGAGTTTCAACCATAAAAAGTTTAATTTTCATCAGGGCTAACATATACTTTATATTGAGTTCCTCTGGAACATCAACCATATCTTCCTAACAGAGTTGGGTTAAAATCCTGAAGCCTTTAAACTTCTCATCTTAAGAATTTATTATTCTTCAGTATGATTTTGTTATGCATTATTTGGCCCCTGGAACTGACTGTGAATTCTAGAAAAGCAGGGGATGTATGGGGTTGCAGCCTGTAGCATGCCCTACCTAATATTTGTCCTTGGCACATAATGGACACACTGGAACGAGTGATTGCATTAATGCAATTCAGAACACCTAAAAATTTAGAAAAATTTTTTATTCTACATTTTATTGTATTTACCTTTTTGGCACAACTTTTGGTGCTGAGGGATTTCCTTGGTTCTGTACTCAGGGTCTCCTCCTGGCAGTTCATGGGGGACCATATGGATGTCTATGGCTCAAGCCAGGGTCAGCTGTGTACAAGCCAAGCACCCTAACATCCGTACTATCTCTCTGGCTTCTTATATTTTAACATTATGAGATTAAACCTGTTTAACAGGTTTTATATACTAGAGTTTGAAAAGAGTTTAAATTGAAAACAGGATTTTTTTACTGAAAGTGTCAGATTTTTTTTCTGCCCTCAGTCAATGCTTTTATTTTATGAATGAAATGAATTTCAGTATGAGAGTGATTTAAGAATCTCACCTCTTTACAGATGGCAGAGCTGAAACTAGTTCATCATGCTAGTTTTCTGTACAACACATCCTCTATAATGGGGTTGGAGGACACTTTAGCCCATTTGCTTTACCTGGTATACAGACCCTTTACTTCTGCCCAAAGACCTCAGGATGGTATCTCACTTCCCCCAGAATGAAGATCTAATTCTCAAGATCTTCTTGAGTGACTTTTCCTAGAACATGGATCATCAAACTCAAATGGCGCTTGAGGAGAAAAGACCCATAAATTTTATTAATAGTGTGCTCTCATTTTAAAGAGGGTCTGATCTCTCTGTACTGGATTCCAGCCTGTATTTGTATATTGAACATTGACAGTGTATCTCCCTATGGTGAAAAGTGGTTTTGTCACCCTGATTTATAGCTAAGGAAGCTAAATTGACTAGAGGGTGACATGAGTTGAAGCAAGACAAAGCCAGGAAAGAACAGAGACTCAGAACCTTTCTTTGGGGATCACATATCTGCTAACCAATTAGTTTAACAAAAACTTCATGTTTTCCTTGACAAGAGACCGACTACAACACAAAGCAAATCAGCACCAAAGAATAAGTACTCATTTCTGCAGAAGTCGTTAAATTGCTGCATCCTGTCTCTGTCATTTAGTTGAAGTCACTTGGGATTCTGTGTCACACCATCCAGGTCCCCTGCTCTGGATAAGGCACTCAGTCAGCTACTGGGAGTGCTGGCTTCTGAGGTTCATAACAGCATCCTTCTTAGGGAATACCCTGACTTAAAGGACTGCCTGCTTTCACAGCTGGTTGTTACAGGGGGACAGACATGATTCTCTTGCCTCCACTGAGGGGGCTCATCCAGGTTTTGAGTTCCTTGGGGAAGCAGTTGTTTGATGCTACTGAACGAATATTCATCTTCTCATCTGAGTCAATTTAACCCCTTCCATTATTAACATGATTCACTTCTACCTGTACTCCCCAATAAATTTCAGTGCAAATCTCCATTTCATAGTGTTTTTAGGGAACTCTACCAGCATAGAGTATTTAGTGTGCTGGGCACTGCCTGCTTCTCCTGAGTGGAGAGTTAAGAATTCTTCCTGTCATGGAGTTGAGAGGGGAGGAGCGTTAGAAAATCACAGAGAGTGGGCAATATCCTCTCCAGATTCTGGGGAAATTAAAGCCAACATATACTAAAAAAATAAAAAAGAATGGTTGCTAGGATTCAGGAACTGAGAGTCTACCATCTGTGGATGCAAGTAGGTATGGAAGTGAGATGCAGGTGTGGGAAACCTAAAAGTTATACTTCTGACATTCTGAAAGGTTATTCCCTAAGAGTCTGACCTGGAGGAGTAATAGTCCCCCTCCCTGATGGGCTGCCAGGGCCTGAGGGCATTGGCATATAGATTACTTCAAAGAGGCGATATCCATTCCCAGAATATGCAATCAGGACGTTTCTGGCACTGTAAGTGGTTGAAGAGCTTCCAGAAGTGTCTCTACAGATCTGAAGAGTAGTTGAGTACCTGTCCTTGACTAAGGGCCCAGGAACCCAGTGGAGCAGTGACAGCCCAAGCACTACTCGTGCAAGACTTTGATATTCCTGAGTCTCCCATTGCTCAGCTCCCTTCCTCACATCAGTTCAGCACAGTGCCTGGGGGAGCAATGAGATAACCTGGTGGAATACTTAACAGTTTAAAGAAAGTCATGAAGACAGTAACTTCCCTCCCTTTTACAGCAAGACTTTCTCTCTGGCTGATGTCTATTGTAGTGGTACAGGGAAACAATTTTTTTTTAAATTAAAAACATTTTTTTAGTTGACTCACCATGAGATACACAATTATAAAGTACATGATTGGATGTCAGTCATACAGTGTTCCATCATCCATCACTTCACCAGTGCACATTCCCCACCACCAATCCACTAAGGTCACTACTTTCTCTCCTATAGCCCTGCTCCCAACCTGCCTCTATGGTAGTTGCTGCTGCTACTGCTTCTTCTTGGTCTTCGTCTTTGTCTTTGTCTCCATCTTTGTCTCATCTCTCCTCCTCCTCCTCCTCATCCTCCTCCTCCTCCTCCTCTTTCCCCCTGCCCTTCTCTTTCTGGCTATCTGTATGTCTGTCTCTCTCTCTCTCTCCCCCCCTGGTTTGCAATACAGGTGATAAAATGTTATCATGTTCATCCCTTTACGTACTTTCAGCATTCAGTTCTTGTTCAGAGTCATCTTTTTTTTTTTTTTTTTTGCTTTTTGGGTCACATCCAGCAATGCTCAGGGCATACTCCTGACTCTGTACTCAGAAATTACTTCTGGCAGTGCTCAGGGGACCATATGGGATGCTGGATATCAAACTCGGGTTGGCCGTGTGCAAGGCAAATGCCCTACCCTCTGAACTATGGCTCTGGCCCCCAAAGTCATCATTTCCAACTATCATTGTCACAGTGTTCCCATCTTTATACTATCTGCCATATCCTACCACCACTTATGGCAAGCTTCCAACTGTGGATCATTCCTCCTGGCCCTTTTTCCTATTGCCCTTGAGTATTGGAATCATAGATGAAAGTTTGAGTGTTAGAATTTTTGTTTGTTTTGAACATATGATCACTGTCTTTTGCTTCCTAAACTTGATCCCTGACAATGACTAATAAAAAGCTCAGGGATCTATCTGAGGTTTCATTAGGGACAAACAAGAGTTGTTTGGCTGAGCATGCTAAGAGGATATGAAGAGAAAGTAAAAAAAAACCTGCTTATTCCTTGTATGCAACTTACTATAAGTAATTCAGTTAATAACATTTCCAGTGCCCACTTTTTACATTACATATTATTTTATTTTTGGCTAAAATTTTCCTGGTACAGTGCTAGGGCTGAAGGTAGTCAGTGCGGCAAGTCCTTTGATCTGGAAGGTTTTCTCAACACAATACTTTCTCAGGTGTATTCTTATTCAGGCTGATATTAATGAACATTAATTCAACGACTTATTTGTGGTCATTGAAATAAACCTTGAACGACTGAGCTAGGTAAAGTTCAATGCAATTCTTCATTGCAGACCTCTCAGAGTTTTAACACACCAATACACATTGTGAATATCTAAGCTAGGAAGTCCCAACTGGACCTCATTTTGTATTATACTTCTTAGGTCTAATTTCTGAAAGCACTAGATGAATTTTAGAAGTAGAGCTCTCTGTACTAGAGATAGGGCGGGTTTTCTAATCACAAATGTATGGTGGGATAATACATACAGACATTGTCTAAGTTTGCTCTAATGAAAATACTCTGGACTTGGTGACTTGAACAGCAGAACTCTGCTTCTCACACTGATAGAAGCTAGAGGTCCAAGAGCGAGGCACTGATGGATTGGGTGTTGGCAAGCTCACTTCCTAGTTGATAGGAGACTGTCTTCCTGCTGTGCCCTCATATTGTGGGTGATGAGGAAAGAGCAGTGAGCTCTTCATTCCTTTCTAAGGGCAGCAATTGCATCCTAGGAGTCTCCACCTTTGTAATTTTATGACCTCCAATGGCACTCCTCCAAATCTTATCACAATTGGAGGTTAGATTTCAGCACATGAATTGGGGGGTGGGAAGGGACAAACTTTTTGATCATACCAGGGATGAACAGAGAGCTTAAGGTTTGTATCCTGCATATCAACATCTTGTCTAAACTTCAAGTTCACTGTTACCACCTGGGTGTGGGCACTTCCTTAGGATGGGGTTACCACATATCTTCACTAGGGCACACTGCAGAGGATTCACAGAGCAGTGGTAGGAAACACACCTAGTGGAGTTGCGCAGTGCTCAGGCTAAGCCCTGTGAGTCTCTGTCTTGTAGAGCTCCTTCTGGAAAGCCAGGCAAATGTCCTGCTTGCTGTCACCTCCGAATACCTATGAAGTGATTCTGTTGCCCAGAACCCTGAAATCAGTTCTCTCTATAGCAGAAACCCTTTCTTTACCAGCTTAGTGCCATCCTTTCTGCTTCTGCTCTTCTCCCTGGGTGTACTTTATAGTTCCTGGAGTATTGTCACATGATCTTTTAGTATAAGATTTTGGGGTCAGGGCAAAGCAGAGCAATAACACTTCTGTTATGGGGTCATAGAACCCACTTGATTTAAGGAGAAGAGTCATCAGTTAGTGCAAGCAGCATCTGTCATTGAGACAAGGAACCCTGTGGAAACAGTATCCTAAACTGGAATAATTCTTTGACATGTTCAATTTGTTATTTTTAATTGTTATTTTTAATCCTTTGTATATCTCTTGCTATTGAAATCCTATTGATAATATACTCTATTGTGGGAGAGAAATGAGTACCCAGGAGCATATGACCAAGTTCTGCTTATTAATTGTTAGTGTTCCATGTAGCCTGAGGAATTACTATGACAATAGTGTGCCCTGTGGGGGCACCTACCAGAAGCCACAGATCTCCCTTTTTCCCACCCCATTTAGTACCTCCCTTTCCTTGTCTCCTCTGGGGCAGAGATGAGATTTGTGGCCAGAGCAGCTGGGTGACTCTGAGAATAAAAAGAAGGGAATATGACATGATTCGGGGTTTCTTACAATCCTGTGAGCATGTCCATGAAAAAACAGAGTACCTACAAAAGTGGAAACATTCACTTGCTTTAGATTTGTGCCCAATATAGATCGCCATTTCTTGGAGCTTAATGAAGGTTGTGACCCATGAATTCTATGTTCAGCTAAATTATCATTCACGGGTAAAGTCATAAAAAGACACTTTCAGAAATGCAATATTTTAGAAGTATGCCACTTTCTTATTCTTCCTCCAACTGCTCTAAGATGTATTTGAGCTGACTAAGAGATAAATCAAATCAAGGATTCAATAGCAGATGATAGTGTAATGTTGCAAAAAAAATGCTCTCAACAGTTTAAAATGGCACAAGCCACAGTTTCTGACTGGATGCAATAGCATTTTAAAAAATGCACAGTAAATGGGAAAAAAAGGAATTCGTTTCTTGAATAAGTACTGCATAAAGAATGCAATTATAGTCCATTTAGGAAATAAGGACTTTGGCACAAGTGCAAATATATATAAAACTAATCGCAATCATTCCATGTACCAATGAGAAGGAGGGTACTATTACTGTATCAGGAGTGGGGAATAGGGTCAAAATAGGAATCTTCACACTCCCACAAGAAAAATGATGGAAACTGGGGCCTTCCACTTAGTAGTAGCCTTTGCCATGTAAGCCATCAAATTTGCAAAGCTTTATAAAGGGAGACAACTCTTCCTCCCTATATATAGGGAGGAAGAAAAATATTAGAGATGTTTCCTGTGAGAGTAGACACACAAATATGAAAGGCCAAATCTAAGGAAATGCCAGCAGGTCTTTGAATTCAAATAATTTTGACCCCATATTCAAATCCTAGTTCAGAGTCAACATGCTTTCACTCTAAGTGTGTCTCTAAGGAACTGTCGGGCCTTGAGGAGCACCTGTTTTTGCTCTTGACTCTGTCTCTGCTGCCTGCTCAAGGAGCTAGCCAGAGACTTGGGATTTCTGTTGATCCCTCTGAAGCTTCTGGGAGTAGAAAAGCAGGAAAGGCAGGCATGGGTCTCTGAGTGCTGTTGGAGTCCATTGACATCTGCCCATTTTCTTGTGGCATTTATCTGCTTTAATCAGCCCTACTTTCTAAATCTCACAGAGCATGGACTGCCCTTTTCTATTTCCTGTTTTTACCTAATGCTGAAGAGTTTATATTTTGAAGTGCTTTTGGTTCCCCATTATAGGCATGGTGGCAAGGGAATTCCTGATCGCTGGCCATCCACCAATAGAGTACTTCTGGAAAAATGGGAAAATGAGGTAGGTGTCCTGCTTGTTTGCACATCCAAATTGTGGTATATGAGATGAAATGTGAGATTAATCCATCACAGGTTAAGCTGTGCTCACATTCAGAGTGTGGCCCTGCCCCCCAGGACGAGTGCTCTTACCTAGTGTACATTTACCAGAGACTAGGGCAGGGAGGGTCTCTCTTCGTGGCCTCTGCTGTAGCCATTAAGCACATGTGGCCAGGGCCCGTGTCTGACTCCATCCTGCTGGTGTTGTATTGGTGACCTGCTGGCATTTGGGCCTTGGAGCCCAGATTACCCTCTGCTCCGTCCCTTGCTCTCCTGCCTCTTTGACCTGCCTCTTAAAGGTTCCTGCTTCCACAAGGCATTTTTAATCTTCACTCTCACACTGACCTTCTAAATGTCAGTCAGAGAGAAGGTGATTTTACTTTAAGACAAAGACGACCATGTTTCCTTTTAAATTCTTCAGATCCTGCCCCTTTGGCTTTTGGATAATTCAAATGTCTTAGGAGACTATACAAGTTCATACATGTATTTTCTGAGCTTATTTTCCTCTTATTCTTTCTCAGAATCTTTCCAGGTCTGATCTTTAGGCCTGAGGCAATAGTTTCTGCACTAACCGTTTACGTCCTTCTGGGGAGTAGCTTCTCATATCTTAGGTCTTTACTAAGACGTATCTTTTGTTTTGTTTTATTTTTAGGGCCACGCCTGATGGTGCTCAGGGCTTACTCCTAGCTCTGAAACAGTGTAAGGAGATCACTCCTGATGGGCTCAGGGAACTGTCTTCTCACATCGTAGGTCTCTACTAAGACATCTCTTGAGCAGAAAGCCTGATCCTGAGGTTTGACTTCAGTGTCACCTCTGATTTCCTGAGGCACATTTTTACATCCCCCATCATAGCTGGAATTGCATGGAATTCTATTTGTTTGTTTCCTGGTACACTTATCAGTTCTTCCAACTGAGAAGTATATTATATTGGGGCCAGTCCTGTTTTCTAATTGTTTCTATTTTATTTTCTATGGATCATTTTGCCTACTCAGGTGCCTGGCATGCAGTGAGTATTCCACAAAGGGTTAGGAGTGCTGTCACCCCACTGATTGCTGTCCTCACCACAGGAGACCCACAGCACTTTGGAGATTGCCCATCTCTTGGTGTCAGAGTCCTCCAGTGAGAAGTCTAATTATGTTAAGGGTTCATGCCAGTGCGGATGGAAGACGTAAAAATCCAGCATTGTTCAGGGACTGTCAAATGGGTATGGAGAGAGGAGGCCATTTCTCTTTCTTGATTCTAAAGTCTCTGCACATTGGCAATCCTACACATCTCTTAGCAATGATACTGAAGGAGGTTCTGGACATTTTTTCTGTCAAACATTTTTGCCCACATGCTTTTTTTTAATTTTCTCCATAGGCATTTTCATTGTAACATTTTTGTTGGGGGGAGGGTAGCACATCTGGTGTGGTCAGTGGTTACTATTGATTCTCTGCTCAGACATCACTTCTGATGGGACTTGGGGAACCATATGGAATGCTGGGTCTGGCATATGCAAGGCAAACACCCTATCTACTGTACTAGAACTGAGGCCCTATTGCAAACATTCACTTGACACCGCTAATTCTATCTATAAATATGTTTTCTGTATAAAAGGGGAAAAGAAATATATTCCAGAGAATACAATGAAACTAATTTATATTCATTTTTAAAAATTTTATTATATCGCCATGAGATACAGTTACAAAGCTAGTCATGACTGGGATTCAGTCATACAGTGATACTAATTTTTAAATATGTGTGGGGAGTCATGGCTATATTGGTGCAAAGAATTAGCTTCCTTTTGTGGATTATACTTGGCACTTGTTTTCCAAGTTCTTTACTTTTAATAATACTATATATATTTTATTTTAATATATATACACTGTATATTATTGTTTATCAATGAAACTTGCTGGAAATGTGTAAACAGAGTGTAAGGTTAGATTTTAGAGAAATACATGGGGCAGAGCTGCTACTGGCTCTCACTGTGCCCAGCCGCTCATGAGGTGCCCAGGAGGGATGGCAGGTTCTAGCCCTGGCCCACCACCCCAGCAGAGCCTCACAACAAGCCAGACGACCCCCCACTCCATGAGGACCTCCATTTTCCACATCCGGACTTCCTCCTTGTCAGAACTCCACCCAGCAGACCAGCCTATCACAGCCCTGCTCGTGCGGTTCATCAATAAATGCTGGATTTTGAGATGACTACAAGAGTATGCTACCCGCACGGCAGAGCCTGGCAAGCTACCCATGTCGTATTTGATATGCCAGATACCAACAATTATAGACCTCATTCCCATGACCTGATAGAATGGGTTGAGGCTCTTTATGTTCCTGGAGCAAGCAGGTACCCTTGGGCTCTACTTGCATGAGACAGGACATATGGAGATGTTACTGGTGCCTGCTTGAGCAAATCGACGATGAACGGAAGACAGTGATACAGTGAAGGTTATATTTTATAGTGAAGTAGAAAATAATAACTTGTCAGTGTGCAAAGAATTTGTTTATTTTGTTAATGGGATATGAAACCAAACTGTAAACCAGTTAGTTTTTTTTCTGTTTTATGCAAACTTGCCTTATGGTCATTTAGTTTTGTGCTAAAAATCCTAATTGTATGAGGTCAGGGAATTTCTTTTTCAGACTGAAATTCTGAAATTCCCACTGGTGCTGCCTGTCTTGCTTCCTGCTTTTCCTGGATCCTGTAGCACACAACTTGGATCAGTGAAGGTGGGAGAAAATTCCACCCCCTGTAGGGCTCTTTTTGAGAGTTTGGAGGTCTGTCTTGCCACTACTGATTGAAAAAGTCAAGGTTTTCTTCATATCCTACCTCTGCCCAGAGCTTCTATCCTCTTTATGTGTTCCTCTTTAGCAGAGAAGTTCCCTGCAGCCGGGTTCGTCATTCAGTATTCTGTGTGAGCTTCTCTGAGACCTTCCCAGCACCTGAAATTGTGCCACCAACTGGAATCCTGCCTGTCCTAGCTCCTGGTAATAGATATAGAGCATGAGGTACTTGTGTTGGTCGCATGATGACAGACTACAGTAGACCCATCCCAGGAGGCCCCCATCTGTTTGGAGACGTAGTATCTGTTCTGATTTAGTGCATAATGGTCATATTCACTTCAAGGGGTGGTGCCTGTCTGCTGCATACCTGCACTCCTCTTATCCGTGAGAACAAGCCTCCTGAAGCTTCTAACTTCAGACCCTTTATAGCTATTATCTTTATTTCCTGTGACCAAAGGTAGAAGGATAAATTCCAGAAGAGCAATACATCTCAGGCCATCCTGAATTGTGTGTCAACTCTGTGGGCAGATATTGTTGTTGGTCGGGGGGAGACAGCCATGAATGAGTGACAGTGCACGTTCTTTCATAGAAGTGATGTCCTACAGGAGAGAAGAAGGCACATGTACACAAATGAATGAACAGAAGATTTAAATAGTGCTAAGAAGGAATCAACTTAAAATCAAGTTACTTAATGTGTCTGAACTACCCAGTATCATGCTAATAACACACAGATCCTAGGCCACTGCTGTATCACCCAGCCCACCCCACAAATTGTTGAGAATGACTCCAGTTTTCCCAAAGATTCAGCCAGTGACCCTGGGAGTCCATACTATCACATCCATGATATTTGTGAATGTGGAGTATGACTCCCAGGGTCACTGGCTGTTTTCATCTTGTATGTAATAACCAAGTACTAATACCCCCTTTTTTCTTTTCTGATGGTTGAGGAGAAGACATCGGCTGTCAATCCATGTGACTTTCCTAGCAGTCTAGTCTTGGGACATGAGTCAGAAAACTACTCTTTATTACAAGGTGAAATAGAGTGGAAGTTCCTTGGACAGGAACCCAGTCATCTCCCTTCCAAGATCCCTAAGCTATCAGCAGTACCTGAGGCTGCCTTCTTATCAGGAGAGCTGGCTTTCCCTTATTGTCTGAGAAGATCATAGTGAGTCTGTCGCCTATAATGACATTGAGGACTGGCAATTACCCAGCGTAATGCACATCTACCCTCTGAAATCAGGTGTGTTGTGAAAGGGTCTGAAAATGCTTTAATTTTCTCAGCTGTCTATAGCTCCGCGCTGACTGGAGTGTCCCCTGCCACAAAAAGCACTGTCCATCACGCGCTGTGCTGAATACAACACTTAGCCCAGCTGTGCAATCTTCGCAGACAGCTCAACAATGGGGCTCAATCAAGGCTCAGAACTTCTCCTCCCATCTCCTTAGACCTGCTTCTGCTTCCCTCTTTCTGGAAGAAAGAATGAATCCATTGTTGGGTGTTTCTCTGATGCTTATCATTGGCTGATGGGAGGTATGTGCTGATGCTTATGGCCAGTAAAGTAGTGTTCCATAATCTTGTGATTGAGTGTTCTTGGCAAGAGTTCAATAGGTGGCCACTTTTTTTGGCTCTGCTGCCTCACCACTTCCCTAGCAAATGAAGCTGGGAAGCTATTCCTTTGGAGAATTTGGAAATTTCTGTTTAAACTACCAAATTTTAGTATAAGTTTTAGTCTCAGATCTGAGTAAACTGGGATTTGACTCCACAGATACTAACTGATAAACTGGATTTAAATGACCCACTTTTTCACAGAGGAGGGCTTGCTTTACAGGTATCCACAAGTAACTTAAAAAAGCACTGAGCTGACATAGGCCTTTGAACTTCTTCAGTGAGGTTCGGTCATCATGGATGAGGTTCTTAAATAAAAACAGGTTTCACAATGGTTTTCCTGGTGGGCAGCTGGGCAATGTTTGGCCAACGGTCTGTGTTCTACGCTTTATTGGAAGAATTGTCACAACATGTGTGGGTTTGGCTTCAGGTCAGACTGTGCATTGTGGAGCTAAAGCAAGTTGATACTAGGGCTTGGAGAACTGAGATTTTGGGAAATTTCCTTAACTGGGGAAAACATTGATCCATTCTATCAACATTTAAAGGAGATAAAGTGGATCTAGGGATCTTGGATGGCTCTATGAAAGCTTGAGAGTTGGTGATGTTCTTCATGCAGGGATGGTATCATCCTGGAGTTGAACTGAGGCAGAGTCCAACCCAGGCAGGTGAAGGGATGACCAGTATCTCGGTAAGATGTTATGGTTCCAGACATGACGGTTGCTCCAAGTTGGGATGCTTGACTGTGCCCTCTAGGTACAGAGGAGCTCTGGATTCAACACTCCCCAGAATCCAGGGCTCCCCAATGATATGAATATCAGCTTTATCTTAAACTAGTGCCTTGGAAATGTTTGCCATGAGGCTTTGGGACATTTAATGTGACAGGCTGGAGAGTGCAAGGTAGGAAGGACCTGGCAAAGGGAAAAGGTGGTTCTGTCATAGGAGAGAAAAAAATATAAAAGCTCATTTTGAATTTTCCTGGTGAATCATCTACTCCAATGGATGAATATAATAATACCATTTTATTTATCTTTCTGACACTCATTGGATTGTAGTGTATATTTAAAATCCCCAGAAGCTCATATTGCTTATCATTGACTTTTACATTTCTTATTTATATTCTTCTGTTTATTCATATATATTTTTATTTAAATTAAAGAATTAATTACTCATGATTCAGAAAGCTTATTGATAGATGAGTCTTGGGGCATATATAATATCACTGTATCACTGTATCACTGTCTTCCCGTTCATCATCGATTTGCTTAAGCAGGCACCAGTAACATCTCCATATGACCTGTCTCATGCAAGTAGAGCCCAAGGACACCTGCTTGCTCCAGGAACATAAAGAGCCTCAAACCATTCCATCAGGTCATGGGAATGAGGTCGATAATTGTTACCGGTATCTGGCATATCAAAACGACACGGATAGCTTGCCAGGCTCTGCCGTGTGGTTAGCATACTCTTGTAGTCATAAGATTCCAATACTAATTCCACCATCAATGTCAACTTCCCTCCACCAGTGTTTGTGCTCCTTTCCCTCTCCCTTAAGGCCCTGACATTTCTGGGTGTAGTTTAGATGTCATGTTTTCAGTGCTTTGAGTCTAAAAGCTGTACCAACCTCTCATATCACCTGTATATTCAAGCCCCTGACCCCTATTCCCTTATTACTTCCCTTGCTCATCTTCCTTTCCCCTTAAATTTTTTCTCCTTCTCTGTCCTTTCGCTTGTACTCTGGAGTCAAGGGTGAGCAAGGTATCCCTCTTTACTACACTACTTTTTTTAAAATCCACTTATGCTGCATTTTCTGGTCATTCTTAAATTGAACCTCTGCACTAAATTTATCTTTTGTCTAAATTGCCTTTTCTCTGCTATCACTTGATCATTTGAATCCCATTATTCATCGATTTGCTCCAGCGGGCGCGAGTAACATTTCCATTGGACCCTATCACGTGCCAATGTAGCCCAATGGCATCTGGTTGATTCAGGAATATGAAGAGCCTCAAACCGTTCCTTCAGGGTCTTTACAAAAAAAAGACATCCCGTGGGGTGTCTCGACCTAGGTACACATGACTGCTGCATTTGACATCCCGTGGGATCCAGTCGGTAATGGCTCTAGTCCAGCGGTTGTCTCCAAATCACATTACATGTCCAGCCCATCTGATTTTCGATGCCTTGGCAAACGAGGCAGCATCCCTGATTCTGGAATAGCGACGGAGGTCAGAACTCCGATTCCTTCTCTCACTTGAGTGAGGCGTGATATTCCAAGCATAGCTCTTTCGATTCCTCTCTTGGAGACCCGAATAGCATTCTCATCCTGCTTTCATAGGGCCCAGGTCTCTGAGGCGTATGTTAATGCAGGGAGAACGGTGGAGTCAAAGAGATGTGCCCGGAGCCGGAGGTTCTTTGTCCTTTTAGCTATTTCTTCGATGCCTTTGAAGGCATTCCATGCCGCTCTCTTCCTCCTGCGCAGATCAGGTTTTAGGTCATTCATCATGTTGACTTCTCGACCTAGGTACACATAACTGCTGCATTCAGAGATGTTTGTTCCATTGAGAGTGAATGGGGCCTCTGGAACTAGTTCATTCTTCATGAACATAGTTTCCTTTAGATTCAGCTGTAGACCTATCTTTCCACATTCTCAGTCAAAGTCAGCCAGCATTTGTGCCGCTTGGCTAATGTTTGGTGTTATTAGAACGATGTCATCAGCGAAGCGGAGGTGGTGTAGTTGCCGACCATCTATCTTCACTCCCATTCCTTCCCATTCTAATTGTCGCATGATGTTCTCGAGGGTGGCGCTGAAGAGTTTTGGTGAAATGGTATCACCCTGTCGAACCCTGTCGAACCCCTCTCTTCACATTAATGATCACTTCTTTGTAGAATGTAGATTTACCTCCAAATTTCTTTGCTATCCCCTCTTTTATGGATGGAGGCTCCCCACAACTGGAGGTCAGAGACTACTCCAGACAATTGACCTGGCAGTCCAGCTTCGATGGCTTGGGACTAGAGCTAGTGATGCACACTGCTTTGTTGCAGTGCGGAGGTCTTAGAGGCGCTCAGTGTTATGAGGGAGCCATGTAGTCTAAGGATCAGATTAGGGACCTCTAACATGCAAGGCATGCATTCTACCTCTTTGAAAGATTTCCCTGACCCTTTCTGCTTGCTTTCAACTCTGTTGTTGTATTTATTGCTGCATCTCAGACAAACTCCAAAGTTTGTCCTCCTTTCAGGAAGAATGACCCTGTCTCATGGTGTTCTAGAGCACTCACTGCACACTTTCCCATATTGCGTCTCAGAAGTCAGGAGCAAACGTCTGCGCTTGGTCATGATGTGCCCTCATAGTACATTATTTCTGACACATTCTAGTGCTTAAAATCATCATACATCTGCAAATCTCAAAGAAAGTAAACATAGGGGAGAGTATCGCAGAATTAGTAGCTTTAATTGAAAACTGCTATGGATTTTGTATTTGCTCTCCACACTTTAGTCTGCTTCCTTTCCTGTTGTTCAGTTCAAATAGCATGCTCTTTAGTCTGTTTAAGCCTTTCTGATAGCTCTTTCATATTTCTTTTTCTTGCTGCCTTACTGCAGGGATTGAGTGATTCTCCAACCAACCCATTGTTTGGTTGAGTTTGCAGCAGTGACACCATAAAGATAATTATAAGGAAGCACTATTCATTAAATTTCAAACATGTGTTTGGTTCTCTTATCTCAGCAGCTTTATTAAAGGTTAGACTTCATAAGAAACAAGAACTTGATGAAAAATCATCAAGTCTTAAGTATCTTGACTTTTCCTGCTCTGCAGTTGTTCTTGTCCACGTAATTTCATACAACTGAGATTTTAATCATATATGGTAATGAATATGTATCTAATATTTATTTCATCACAGTTGAAGATGAATAAAAAAGAATGGAGCTAATAAAATATGTGAACAGGCAATGACTGAAAACTTGTCAAGTTTACACAAAATAGCACAGATTTTCCAAACAATACAAGTCCATACTACCTACCTCCCTCCCTCCCTCTCCTCCTTCCTTCCCTCCCTCCTCCCTCTTCCCTCCTCCCTCTTCCCTCCTCCCTCCTCCCCCCTCCCTCCCTCTTCCCTCCCTACTCCTCTCCCTTCTTCCCTCCCTCCCTTTTCCCCCCTCCCTCCCTTTCCCTCCCTATATCCTCCCCCTCCCCTCCCTCCCTCCCTCCCTCCCTTCCTCCATCCTTCCCCTGCCCTCCCTCCCTCCTCCCCCTCCCTCCCTCCTCCTCCCCTCCTTCCTTCCTTCTTTCCCTCCTCCCCTCCCTCCCTCCTCCCTCCCTCCCTCCCTCCTCCTCCCTTCCTTCCTTCCTTCCTTCCTTCATTTTTATTCCTTGAAGCAAGATAGTTTTTACTGAACAAAACTTATTTAGAAAGCTGTAAGGTGGCACAAGGAAAGGAATTATGTATTTAGGAGAGAACATGAGTTTGAAGAGCAAGCAAAGACCATAGAAGCAAACAAGTGAGATACATATTCAAGGGAGAAAACAGGCTTGAGGAAGCAAGCCCAACTGAACTTAAGCTATAAAGTATTCTTTAAAGATGAGAGAAGATAGAGGGGAGAGATAGACAGAGAGAGACAGAGAGAGAGAAAATATGACAGCCATAGAAGCAGGCTGGGAGACAGGGTGGGGAAGAGGGTAATTGGGGACATTAAAAAAAAGGATTTGCTAACTAGATATTCTAAAGCTCCTAAACCAATATTTAGAATGAAGGAGAATCAAAGACATATAAGTAGAAAGAAAACAAAATGCCATTGCCATATTATCCTTAAAGGATAAAAGTGCATGTTTTCCCCCAAATTGGTTGTAACTGATAGGAGTTGTGGCATTAGGAAGGAAAAACAATGGAAAAAAAGCATATCAATGAATAAGTGCAGTAGAATAACCTTTGCAGGCATCTTATAATTTTCATGTAGTGATCAGCACAAGATTATAATACATATTCAAGACATGATATTTCAAAGTTGACTAGGTAAAGTGACCTAAGTATAAGTAAAATTGTCACAATTTAATCCAAGGAATGAAACATTGAGACCAGTACTATAAGTCATTAAGTAGATTTTGAACCAATAGAGCAACTACAGCAAATCTATGTGCAGTAACATATATAAAGACATGTCAAAAGTCAAAATAGAGTTTTTTCACTAAAAAAAGCCTTATTTAAAAAAGAATTTTAACCATTTTTATTGAGGCACTGAGATTTACCGCACTATTAACTGAGCCAGGAGTAAGCCCTGAGCACTGCTGGGTGTGGCTGCTTAATATCCACCCCCCCCCACCCATAAAAATTTAAAATGTTCAAGGAAGATAAAAAACAAAGAATGACAGAATAATCAGCGTAATGAAAATGAAAATAACTAGACTTACTTGTCAGAATATCTAAAATATCTAAAATGACAATAACAAATGCTTGTAAAAAATTCAGAGAAATTGGGTCACTCATATATTGTTTGAAATGTAAAGTATTTTCATGTCTGAAAAAGGCTCCATTAAAAAAACTACTTGTATATTATACAGTCCCACAATATACTCTTTGGCATTGATCCTAAATCATGAAAATTGATGGTCACAAAAATACATACTTGAATATCCACTGAAACTTATTTTTAACTTACTTTTAAAAGCCCAGTGTAAGAGGCAATCATGATGCTTTCCTGTTAGTAATCAACTCCCATGCCACACAACATTTCTTAACAATTAAAAGGATTAAAAAAAGCTTGAAAAAATCTCAAGAACATTTTCTTAGGCAAGAAATAATTTCACTAGGTATGACCAAAATGGTTACAGTGGAGCAAGTAGAGATGTGGAATGAGCAAGAAAGATTAACACGGGGATACTTGAAGTGAAAGAACTGTCCAGGGTGGGTACACGCCACATATGATAACATTTCATGGAACTAAACACACAGCACACAACTAAATTTATAGAGATCTGAAAACTTTATTATTGAGATGTTGTATTACAATTTCGCAAAATGCTATCAGTGAGACACATGAAATAAATCTGTATATTGTTTCTTAAAAGTTAATCTGAAGCTGCCATTATCTCATATTTAAGAGTTTTGCTAAAATAATCCTGGTGCTGAGTTGCAGCCTGTTGAGTATACCTCATTCATTTCCCATCATGCCTCTGAATGCATTCAGACCTAAAAATCAAACGACTTAAAAGTTTAGCAGAGGAAATTAAATTAGAATAAGTTATGAACTGTGTTTAAAATGAGTTGCAATTATGGCTTGTGATAAGACTCAGGTTTTGCAATAGGTAAAATACTTTTCAAGTGCTACAAGGAGATTAAATTTTTTCTCTTGATTTCTACAAGCCAGTTCAGTTATTCCTCCTTCAGAACTCATGAGGTGGAATTCTCTGAAAAACAAAGGGCATTACCTGTCATCTCAAGATATCTTGGTTTGGACAAAATATAGGCGTCAGTCCCTTTTCTGATTGAATGTTGGTAACTACCCCATGGGGAGAAGAAGGCACACGAAAAATATTTTGTACCTATTTTCATATTAAAGAAATAGCTTTTCAATCTTCTGTGCTTATTGAAGGCAGTAGCAGAATTTCCGTTTGGATACTTCTCTAGCTCAGAGGAACCTAGAATCGAAAGCAATTCATGGAGTCATCTAAGGCAGATTGAGGCAGACCCAGTCATTTGTGGCACACGGAGACTTTATTTCAATTTCACATTATAGAGAGTGCCACTGTTTGTGCCCATACTTAAAAAAATTGTGCACATGTTGTTTGTTACTGTGTCCTACTTCAATGAAATAAATTTTTCTGAAGGTGTGATCTGATGTAGGAGTGACTAATAACAAAGAGCAATGAACTTGATTTTACTTATTTGACTTTCATCTTATTTAGGCATTCCAAAAGCTAAATGTGAACAATTTTTAATGTTGAGAACTTTGTATCACTTGGCTTCCTGTTGTTCATCGATTTGCTCGAGCAGGCACCAGTAATGTCTCCATTCACTGGGAATGAGGTCCATTATTGTTACTGTTTTTGGCATATCGAATATACCATAGGTAGCTTGTCAGACTCTGCTGTGGCTCTGGGTTCACCCCAGGAGGCCCAGTTGTTTTCTATGTCAGACTTTCAACCATCCAGGGTCCATGGGGCAGAGCCCTGGGTGTGGATAAGCCTGTATCCTGTCTGCCACCTGCCGACGCAGCCGGCCACCACGGCCACACCTGCAACACCTCGAGGGGCAGATGAGAACCTAAAGTTTTCTAAATGCTGTAAATTTTGTTAAGGGAACTAAAAATCAAACCACAAATCCTTCGGTGAGGAGATTTATAAATTACAAAATGTTTTCAACTGCATCATCACATCTGGTTTTTCTCAAAGCCTTGTGAAATAGAATTATTACTTGTCATCGTTTTATGGGACTTAAAATGAAATCTCAGGGAAGTTAAGATAATGTTCCATATTAATGTTGTCAAGTTTAGAGCTCGGGTGGTATGTAACTTTTCTGATGGCTTTATCTGCCATTGTCTTTCTCTCTCTCTTTTTTTTTGCAAGACCCAGCAGTTCTCAGGGCTTAGTTCTTCTGGCTCTTCACTCAGGGACCACTCAGGATCAGGTGACCATTTGGGGTGCCAGAGATCAAACCTGGGTGGACTGCATGCAAGGCACCAACTGAGCTGTCTTTTGTCCAGGTTCCCCATTGTCTTTCAAGAGTAGTTGATGGCAGGATTTTTATCTCATGAGTAAAAAGTATGACATAAGGTGTGAAATTGCTTTTTCTTAATTTCCCCATTCCTGTTCCTCACTCCTACCCCCATGTTTTCACTTTTCTATTTCTTTCTGAATTAAGTGTATTGACACACAGCACACATACACCATAGATATTGAGAACAAGATTATAAGAGACAGAATTGTTGTTTTATAATTGTGAGATGATTAATTTATTAAGAATATATAACAATTAGGAATGTATATATATCCAAACGCATTCAAATACCTGAAGTAAATCCTTACAAAAATAAATAAACATATCAACAGCGATGGTTGGAAATTTGAATATTTCTTTTTTTAGTAACTTAGGGGAAGTTTAAAAACTGATTCAAAAGGATATAGAACATATTTAAAAAACGGAATTCTCTTTTAAAACATATTTAAAAAAACGGAATTCATGGGGCAGAGCTGCTACTGGCTCTCACTGTGCCCAGCCGCTCATGAGGCGCCTGGGAGGGATGGTAGGTTCTAGCCCTGGCCCGCCACCCCAGCAGAGCCTCACAACAAGCCAGACAACCCCCCACTCCATGAGGGCCTCCATTCTCCACATCCGTACTTCCCCCTCGTCAGAACTCCACCCAGCAGACCAGCCTATCATAGCTCTGCTCTGGTTCATCAATAAATGCTGGATTTTGAGATGATTACAAGAGTATGCTACCCACATGGCAGAGCCTGGCAAGCTACCCGTGTCGTATTTGATATGCCAGATACCAGTAACAATTAAAGACCTTATTCCCATGACCCAATGGAATGGTTTGAGGCTCTTTATATTCCTGGAGCAAGCAGGTGCCCTTGGGTTCTACTTGCATGAAACTGGTCATATGGAGATGTTACTGGTGCCCGCTCGAGCAAATTGATGATGAACGGGAAGACAGTGATCTCAGTGATCTCTTTTTTTGTGCTTTTTGGGTCACACCTGGCAATGCTCAGGGGTTACTCCTGGCTCTGCATTCAGAAATGACTCCTGGCAGTGCTCTTGGGACCATATGGAACCCTGGTCGGCTACGTACAGGCAAATGTCTTCCCCTGTGTTCTTTGGCTCGGTCCCAAAATAGAAAAATCTTTAACAGATGTGAATATTTTGTAAACTGTGATTCACTGCAATAATCCAGTAAGATTGGCAACTTCAACCTCTGTCCAGCAGGGCTAAACCACAATAAAAGAGACAGACAGACGTGGGTACTAATACCAACCTAGAACTGAGCATTAAATACAGGCAAAAAGATACGCATGACAACCCTTTAATGTATGTTCTGTGATCCATAGTCTTGAAGGGAAGGAAAAGAGAAAGAGAGAGAAAGGGAAAGAAATAAAGAACCTGCCATGGAGGCGGGCTGGGGGAGGGGGGGAGGGAACCGGGGGCCGTTGGTAGTGGGAGATGGGCACTGGTGGAGAGATGGGTGCTGGAACAATGTATGACCAAAACCCAAATATGAACTTTTTAATTGTATATTTTTGTAATTGTATATCTCACAGTGGTATAATAAAATACTTAAAAAAAAAGAGATAGACACTGTGGCTAGTCTCCGTTCCAAGCAAGGGAAGAGACTGGCCATTTATTAATAATTTCTGCTCACCCACCCTGACTTCCTGACTCCAGAAAATGGGCCCATTGTTCACATTTACTCTAAGAACAGTTAGCAGTTACATTAAGAGCAAAGACTGGTATATTTGTATACTTGTGACCATAGGGTGATAAACAATCAGCAAGCACCTTGAATGTATAGCACTTAAGTCAGGGTCATCTCCTAGCAAGAAGTTTCCTGCCTGGGCACAAGTCTGCAACCCTCATTCTCTAAACTAAATTAAACATTAAAGTATTGGTAATCTCCTAATCTATTCCTGTCTGGGTACACATTTGCAGCCTTCACTGTCTAAAGAAAGCTAAACTTGTTTTACCCAGGAGACTATCCCAACCTTCCAGTAGTAAATGCCATGAAAACGGCTCTTGAGCCTCAGTGACAACAAGGAAGTCTTTACACAGAAATTCATCTGTATCCATCACAGCTCTGCAGAGTCAAGAAGGCACTAACGCTTATAGTGGTTCCCAAAACAACCATCACAGCAGATCCTCTCAACACAGTGTTGGCTGAACCATCATTGAGTTTGGTCACTAGACAAATTTAAGTCCCTGTTAGAGTTGTTTCAGCCAGAAACTAATATAAAAGTAACATTCAACACATTTTTTACTTCCTATTGTATTTTTCAAGCATCTAATTTCTAGTTTGCATCGTATTTCAAATATAATTCAACAGTTATTTAGAAGTGATGTAGGCAAATAGGAAAGGGCCCCCAGGGCAATGGAATTCCTAGGGAGTAGTAAAACCACCTAATTCTAAGTAGGACTTGTGCACAGGCCCGAATGACCTTTTACCTGAAGCTAGCCCAGGCCAGAGAAGATCCAGCAGAAACAGAGGTCAAGAAAAGGAGTTTTCAAAGAAGACCATACCCTACTCTACCCTTTGCCTACCACCCTAGCAAAACTCCTAGGTAGAAGCCCCATGTGGGGTGACTTGGGATAACCCCTATAAAAGCCAACTTTTGCAAAGGCAACGTGCACATGTGTCGCCCAGCCCATGTGCTGCTTGTGCCCACTGGCCAAGCACAAGTGTCACCTGCCTCTCCCCTCTTGAGATGTGTTCCCCGCCCTCTCTGGCTTTCGCTTCCCTCCGTCCCCTTCCTAAAATACTCCAAATACAATCTTTTTTTTTTAACTTCATCGCTCTTGCAATTCTTCAGAAAGGCAAAGACAGGAACCTGCAAGGCCTTGGTAAGGCCTAGCATTCCCAGTGGGTCCCAGAGCATCAGAGGTGAATTGAGAGGAAGTGACCATTTTCTCCTCCCCACCTCACATAAGGCACTCTTGGGGGCCCAATGAGACCAGGAGTATATAACAATTTCACTAGTTTTAAATATTTCAACATTTACTTAACATCTTACATGCAACTGCATTCTTGTAAGTTTTTTATTTGCAGCTTGCAGAATTTATTTTTCCAATTATTTTTTCAGAAAATACTCTAATAGAGGGTAGTATTTTACTTAAGTAACTACAAGACTTTCAACTGACCTGATACATAAATAATGTGGTGATTGGATGGAGGCTTTTGAGAAACAATAATTACTGCCAAAATTTTAGTGTAATCTGCTTCTAACTATGACATAGGAACTAGAACTGGATGTTTACCTTCCACTGAAAGAATTATGTCTGGCTAAAATACAAAGCATTGATCAACAAAATATAATATAAAACAGTTCATCAGATCCAAATACTAACCTGTGAGACACAAGAAACAAAATGTGAGCCCATGGTTGCTCTTTCTTTCTTGAGGCAGTTTGTGAAATCTGGAACAGGCAGCCCCACATTAAGCAGTATTCTCTCTAAAGTAAGAATACAAAGATTAGAATTTCTAGACACTAAGGCTTCTTAAATTTGAGGTGCAGGATAGCTAGAGGGAGTTGTGTGGAAATGGGTAGGAGTGGCTAAAAAGCTGAGGAGGCTAACCCGTCCTTGCTAGGGTAGAGTTCTGTGGTTATGAACTGGGAAGGGCTTCATGGGTTCTAGCAGAGATTTTCTGCTGTTGAACTAGAGTTGAATGAGGATGAATTAGAATAGGATAGGAGAAGCCACATGTTTAGATTAGAGCACATTGGTGCTTCTTGGAACCTTATATTTTAAGGTGAGAGCCCAGAAATGATATCTTAAGAGTAAGGTTGCTTATCCAGGATAAAGTATATAATATTTAGTATTAGTAGGTAATAGTAATAATTAATATTAGTATGTAGTCCAAACATAGCATTATTAATTATTTTAAGATATTCCAATAGGTATTTAATAAAAATGAAATATGTAAAACTAACTATGGGTAACACTGAGAAAGTTAATTGATGTTTGTTACACTTCCAGGAGGGAAGGATATAAAGAGATTATGGTTAAAATTACCTGAAAAACTAAGTCCCCGAATTAGTGAAATATTTACTCTATAGATTTAAGAAGTTTAGGAAACTAAATAGGAAAAACTGCAATAAATATCAAACTTAAATGTACAATAGGCAAATTGATTTAAACTTAAGGTAATGAAAAAAAATCTGGAAATCTAATACAATATGTAATGTAGTAATAATAGCAAAATATCTAGCCCAGAGACAATTAGACATAAAAACAATTAAAATGACACATTTGCTATGCATTGGAAAAGTCCACAGAAGTCTTAGCATGAGGAAACAGAACCCAAGTTTAAAAAAAGGGCATTCCATATAGGCAAAAAGTTATAAATTCATTGACAGTGGATCATACCATAAAAAATGTTAATGAAAGTTTCTTGAAATTATAGAATAGTATTAAGTATATAACTTTATTTATTTAAAAATCATGTTTCTATATTTTAGTCATATGTTTCTAAAGCAAAATAATCATGATTAAGATAATACAGGCACATAAGATATATATTAATACTACAGTTTAAATATATTCAATTTAATTTTTAAAGGTTCTTCTAAAATGTTTTAATGCAGGAACACAATATTAACTCTAAAAAGATGAAACTAATTTTTGGATTTATATTATAATCACAGCAACAACCGAAAAATGCTAAATACAGCCAAAAACCACATAGGAATTAAATTTTGATATTGACACTAAATAAAATACAGAAGACCAAAATAAAGATGGGAAATTTAGAAAAGAAATAATAAGATGGCGGACCTAAAATGACCTATGACATATTATGTTAAATGTAAAAGGGTTTAAATTGCAGTTTGTTAGACTTAATAAAAAAGCAAGTGCTTCCTTTTTATCAAGCTATATATTACTCAAAATGCAAATGAGTTTATATACCATTGATTTTGACTCAAAGCACAAGCTGAAGGAAGGTAAAATAAATGTAAAAAAGCTATCACTGTGATCTGAAATAGACTTCAAGACAAGGAATATTATAAGAAGCATAAATGAATATTTCATAATTGTGAAATGAATTTATCAGAAATATATAGTAACTAGTATATATGTGTGTATCCAAACACATCCAAATATTTCAAGTAAATTATTACATAAACGAAAGAGATCTCAGCAATTATGATTGTAAATTGAAAACTCCCTTTCTTAGTTATTTAGAGAATAATGAGAAAACAATTCAAAAGGATACAGAAAATATTAAAATCACTTTACTGTCCTGTATCACTGTATCCCTGTCTTCCCGTTCATGGTCGATTTGCTCGAGCGGGCACCAGTAACAACTCCATATGACCTGTCTCATGCTAGTAGAGCCCAAGGGCACCTGCTTGCTCCAGGAACATAAAGAGTCTCAAACCATTCCATCAGGTCATGGGAATAAGGTCTATAATTGTTACTGGTATCTGGCATATTAAATACGACATGGGTAGCTTGCCAGGCTCTGCCGTGGGTTAGCATACTCCTGTAGTCATCTCAAAAATCCAGCATTTATGATGAACCGTGCTGCTGCAAGCAGCCACGTGAGCCGAGCTGTGATAGGCTGGTCTGCTGGGTGGAGTTCTGATGAGGGGGAAGTCCAGATGTGGAAAATGGAGGTCCTCATGGGAGTGGGGGGGTCATCTGGCTTGTTGTGAGGCTCTGCTGGGGTGGCAGGCCAGGGCTAGAACCTGCCATCCCTCCTGGGCACCTCATGAGTGGCTGGGCACAGTGAGAGTCAGTAGCAGCTCTGCCCCATGGCTGTCTCTGGATCAGCATACCTGGGCCGGATTAAAAAAGACTGCAGCAGGGTGGATCTCAAAAAGCCGGGCTGTGATAGGCTGGTCTGCTGGGTGGAGTTCTGACGAGGGGGAAGTCTAGATGTGGAAAACGGAGGTCCTCATGGAGTGGGGGGGTTGTCTGGCTTGTTGTGAGGATCTGCTGGGGTGGCGGGCCAGGGCTAGAACCAGCCATCCCTCCCGGGCACCTCATGAGCGACTGGGCACAGTGAGAGTCAGTAGCAGCTCTGCCCCATGGCTATCTCTGGATCAGCATACCTGGGCCGGATTAAAAAAAAGACTGCAACAGGGGTGGATCTCAAAGGAGCCGGACTGTGATAGGCTGGTCTGCTGGGTGGAGTTCTGACGAGGGGGAAGTCCGGATGTGGAAAATGGAGGTCCTCATGGAGTGGGGGGTCGTCTGGCTTGTTGTGAGGCTCTGCTGGGGTGGCAGGCCAGGGCTAGAATCTACCATCCCTCCCAGGCACCTCATGAGAGGCTGGGCACAGTGAGAGTCAGTAGCAGCTCATTTAATGTCCTAAATGATATTAATAGCAATGTATGCACAAAAATTTGAACAAAAAACATATTTTTTAATATGAATTTTGGCAAGTCCAGAAAAAATTGATGATAAGCTGGGCCATAGTAAGTCTCCATACATTTCAAATGACTATAATTATCCAGAGCATATTAACAGCCAATGGAATTGAATGAGAAATCAGTTATAAAATATAGAATAAAGTCAATGAGATATAAAATCAAAATGAGATATGTTATAGACCAAATATTTAGAAATTAATCAATACATTTTTAATAACCCAGGAATCAATGAAGAAAAAAAAGTAGAATATTTCTAACTGAGTGATAATGAATGTATCATTTGTCAAATGAAGCTTGAAGTAGTGCTTAGTAAACTATAGCTTGAAATAATTAGAAAAATGAAATATTTAAAATCATCTAATATTCTACTTTAAAATTCTAGAGAAGGATGACCAAAATAAGCTCAATAAATTAAAATGTAGATAGAGAAACACAGACTACATTTTACGAGATTTCTTCTTCAACAAGTTGAGGTAGATAGGAATAAAGAATGAAAGAGGAAAGAGATTACTAAGAGAAAATTGATAAAACCTAAAGTTGTTTGTCTTGAAAACAATGGATGAACCTACATAACTGATCAAAGAAAAACTTGTGAAATATCAAAAGTACTAAGAATGAATTCATGAAACAATTCCTCACATCAGCATTTGAAAAAAATCATCACCAAAATGCTGATATTTTTCTTCAGTTTTCAAAAGTTTTGACGGTGATGTAATTGTTAGGTTTGTTTTGTATTCTTCTTTGTATTGACTATTCTTAGTTCCATAAATTATCTGCAAAATGAATTGGGTGAGTCATTCATTCCCTATTATTCCTTAACAATTTAATTTTTCTGCTCCATTCTTTTACTCTACCTTTTTTTAGACTTTAATTGAATATGCATTATTATCATGCTTGATACAATTGTCCAGGGCCTTTTCCAAGTTCTCTTTCTCCCTTCACCTGCCTGTCTTTATTTCTTAATAAAAGGTTTTAATAAGTGATTTTAAAGTTCAATCAAAGTACTGTCACTTTTAATATACTATTAAGCACATCTAATTGATTTTTATTTCATATATTCTTTGTTTAATTTCTAACTTTCCTTGATAACATTTTTTAATATTTTACTTGCCATTGTCATCAATATTTGGGAAATTCAAATATGTTTCTAATACCTATTTTGAAGGTCCTTCCTATTGAGCCAGTGATGTGGTTCAGTGGTAGAGCACATGCTTCACACGTGCAAGGGCAGTCCCTGATACCACCACCAATTTTTTTTTTGAAAAATTGAGAAGTTTGGTGTTCTTTCTGTTGATTCCAATGTGTAGGTCATCTTAGGCTTTGTGTCTTTTGGATGAGTTTCCTAAGAATTATATTAGTCATTTCATTCTTAGTAATGATATAGCCCCTCAAGGTAATGCAGGTGTCGCTGCGGTGCCTGGCTGCGTTGGCACGTGTCAGACAGGAGACAGGCTTGTCTACACCCCCCAGGGCTCTGCCCCATGGACCCTGGATGGTGGATGGTCTGACATAGAAATAAAATGGGCCTCCTGGTTGAACCCAGAGCCACAGCAAAGCCTGACAAGCTACCCATAGTGTATTTGATATGCCAAAAACAGTAACAATAATGGACCTCATTCCCAATGAATGAAGATGTTACTAGCACCCCGCCGAGCAAATCGATGAACAATGGGAACACTAGTCACAGGTGACAAAGATATCACTATCACTATCTACCTCCCATTGATCATCTATTTGCTAGAGCGGGCACCAGTAATATCTCGATATGTCCTGTCTCATGCTAGTAGAGCCCAAGGGCATCTATTCGCTCCCTGAACATAAAGAGCTCAAACCATTATATTAGGTCATGGGAATGACCTAATATAATTGTTACTGGTATTTGGCATTATTGTAGCAATTAGGGTGTAGAAAATCCAGGTTATCTTTTCTTTCTTGAAAAACTACTGTTAGCCTTTCTTGACCCCTTCCAGAGTTTAGCCAGTGTTTGTGTAATTTTTGAGAGGGTTCATTCACTTTGGCTTTGTGTTCTCTGATGGTAATTATTGCTCAAATATTCAGCTTTCATTTGAGGATATGGTGCTCTGCAGTTTACATTGGAGTGTCCTGTCTCTGCTAGGGTTTAGTCACTTTACCACCATCCTTTTATCATGTCACTAATTTCACAAACTCAAAGCATTGTGCTCGGAAATGGCTTTTCTGAGGTGCTGATCTCCGTGTTTTTAACCCAGTTGAGTAAACAGTCCTATTTTATCATGAAACTCTTGACCAATGAATTTTTTCATTATTTAATAGTAATTTCTTATTTATCTAATGCATGTCTGCTGCATTTTCATCAGGATTGTTTTAGCATTTTCCCCTTCAAATCACCATCGTCTGTAGATGCTTTAAATTCATGTTTGTGTTGGTCTGTTTATTACTGAGCTTTGCCTCTTTCTTCTCTTTGCTCTGAATAATAATCCTACACAGCTATCAAATCTCAGCAAAAGTGTTTCTTTTTCAGTGAAGCCTCACTGCATCCCTAGGCTTTAAATTTCTCAGTGCATCCATCTCTTCAGATCCCTTGATTTGGAAGCTAATCTACCCTCCTTTTCCCATAATACTTCCAATATGTAATTTGAAGTAGCTACCATTGTTGCAGTACTAGTCATGCTTTATGAAATTAATGAGTTTTAAAATGCAGATTTAGCTTATAAGAAAGAACAGATGATTGATATGTATAGCAAATGAAAAGGCTTCTGGAAACAGTTGGGAAGGAGGGAAGTAAATCATTTATTGGTGGCCTTTGTGAGTGATAGGACATGGTTTCTCAGTAAATGAAGAAATTGAGTTTAACACCTACTTGTAGAATGAAAGTGAGCACAACACACAATGAAAGTATTGCACAACAATGCAGCATGCTGGAATCACATCAGGCTAAAATGTTTAAAAGCAGGGATGGAAGATTGTATAGGAGTGGGTAAAGAAGAGATATACCCTCAGACATACGCAGACACGCTGCAAAAATATTGTCTGTCTCTGCTTGGGGTTTAGGTGGAAAAAATTATTCTGTATAGTAATATGATTTTCTCCTCCTTCTTCTCCAGCCCTGTGCCACCTCCACATACACTCACACACACAACCTGGGCTCCTGAATGCAATACATGTATTCAACATGTTGAGTTATCTACCAACCCTCTCTTTTTTTTCTGATTTTTGGGTCACAACCAGTGACGCTAAGGAGTTACTCCCTGGCTCTTCACTCGGGAATTACTCCTGGCAGTGCTCGGGGACCATATGGGATGCTGGGTATTGAACCCAGGTCATTTGTGTGCAAGGCAAACATCCTACCCACTGTGCTATTGCTCGGTCCCCTATCAATCCTCTCTTTAACTTCTATTTGATTTCTATTCTAATCTTTATTATCCCTCTCTCTCTATTGATTTAAATTGTCTTTTCAATTTTTTCCCCTCTAATGTAGGGGTAAGATTAGACTATTTCACTGAGATTTTTCTTGTTGTCTAATTAGACTATTTCACTGAGATTTTTCTGGCTTTGTTGATGTTTGCATCCTACATGTTCTCTCTTTATCCTACGCCATGGAAGTTTTGTATATGTTACAGGTCAGTGTGTGGATTAAGTAAAAATGATGGAGGGACTGGAGAGATATTCCAGCCTATAGGACTGACCTGAGTTTGATCCCTGCACCCCATATGTTTCCCCAAGCCCTGCCAGTCGTGGTCCCTGAGTAAAGATCCAGGGGAAACCCCTGAACATCACAGCATACAGTCCATAAATAAACCAAAAATTGATGCAGTTTTTTGTGGTTTGGGGGAAGTGGCAAGATAAATGCATGTTCTCTTCTTTGGCCATCTTCTTTGACCAGAAGGTTTCTGAAAAGGAATCATGATGTGTCTAAAACTTGTGTCTGGAGAGAAATCCTTTTTGTGGTGTGTGGATAGTCTGTGGAAAGAACTATCACAAGTTTGATGAATTTTAAAGAGGATGAATAGAGCCATAGGAAATGTAACCTTACCTAAGGGAGGATTCCTAGTTACATCTCCAGTTGATTTAGCTTTTATGAAATCCGTTATGAAACAAGTTGCAGTTAGACATAGCCACTGCTCATTTTTTTAAACATGCAAAATGGGAAATACAGAACTATAACTGTTGACTGACGTAGCTGCCGAGAAACATTTTATAAACTACAAGGAGCTGTGCACAGGCGAGTGGGACTGGGGGAGGGTTAGTACTATTATGCAGTCATTCAGCATTTCCTTCCAGAGAGAGCAGGTCTTTGGAAGGGCCCTCAGCTTCCACTCAGCAGATCCCATAGAAAAGTACTTTAGCCCAGCAGGTTGGACTCACTTAAGGAATGTTGGCTGTCTCTGAAGCCGAGCAAACAAGTTTCCCCAACCCAAAATACATTATTAATTGCCTGGGTAAAAGAACAAGGCCAATTTAAGTCTCCATTGCACTGGGGAGCCTTGGGGCTTTGCATGAGAAGTGAATGACATGGGCTTCAATTTCGGGAGCTTGAAGCTGGCTCACTGCTCACCATTTCTAACCAAAGGGAAATACCCCAAATCAGATTAATTAATGTTGTCCTGGGAGAGCTCCAGGGTTGTTAATGATTCTGTCCCTTGCATGAAACAAGGAAGGAAAAAAAAATCTAAAGAAACAAGTCAGTTTCTGAAATGAAAGGACAGAGGGAAGGGGAAAAAAATCAGACATTTTTTTCCCTCTCTCTGTGCTTTTGAAGTGAGTTCTGCAAGACATTTAAAAGGCCAGTTGCCAACTTACCTGCCTTTTTTACTCTGTTAGGGAATTGGGGAGTTTTCCTTTTTTGATTCACTGCCCTTTGCAGAAGTAGCCTATAAATGTCTTGGTCCTATTTCCTAAGGAATAGTGAGAATCCTGGATCTGAAAATGGTATAATGCTTTTGCAAGTGACTGTCAATATTAGAAGGTCTCTGGAAGCCTTTTGGAGCAATGAGAAGTGTACTCTGAGGAGAAGGGACTCTGGGGAGTACCACTTTTGCAGTTTCACTGCTGAGCACTCTGGTTGGAACTGAGGTGGTGAGTTGCCAGAAGAAAATAGCATATAGCAGAGTCCTTGTTTTAAGAGTGGACTCTGCCAACGAGAAAACCAGCTCAATCTCTGTCTTTAGTTATATGTCCCCACTTCTCTGCAGAAAACTTAGTGCGCTGCATACTCTTTTCTACTGTAGAAAACAATTTCAGAGACAGGAAGGATCAGGGCTCATTAATATTGAATTCCTAGTCTCTTCTTTCTCAGAAAAGGTAATAAGTATCAGCTTTTAGGACCAGATAAGATATCATTGGTCTGCAAAGCTCAGTTTAATTATGGTTCCATTTAAATCCTTTTCTTAATACAGGCTGTTACAAGTACATTGTTTTGGTCATAAATGACATTTCATGAATGCTTTGCATGAATTTCCCCCTAATTTGAGAGTGAAGAATTCAACTAAGTTTCCTTTGGCAAATTCTCAATAGCTAGGAAGTCAAAACACAGTAAATGATAGTTCTGAACCACTTAATGTTAGATTTTGCAATGCTAGCCTAAACTTGAGTGGGTGGCTCTTCTTGTGAGCTGATGAATAAATCTGCACAGAGAAAATTCACTGCAATCAGTCCCTTGAGGGATGTCCTGAGCTGCAGACACACTGCCCTGAGGGTGACCCTGATATTGGGTTTAATTATCAGAAATATCTATTTAGTCTCTTTTCCTACATAGAGTTCCTAAAAGTATTTTAATACTGTAAGCAAAGATAATGCTAAAAGTTTTGGGGCTGATTGATCACCTAGTGGGTAGGGCGTTTGCCTTGCACGTGGCCGGTCCATGCCGCCTGGGTTTGATCCCCGCATCCCATATGGTCCCCCCGAGCACCGCCAGGAGTAATTCCTGAGTGCAGAGTCAGGAGTAACCCCTGAGCATCGCCGGGTGTGACCCAAAAAAAGCAATAAATAAATAAATAAATAAATAAATAAATAAATAAATAAATAAATAAATAAATAAATACAAATAAAAAGTTTTTTATTTGGTTTGAGGAGTAAGTATTTATGAGGTAACTTTTTGGACCCCACTTAAGGAAATGGGCTGGTTGTTAGAACAATGAACTACTTGGTTAGAGGACTGGAGTTTTAGTCCCTATCCTGTGACCTCTAGGAAGGGGAAGGATTGGTGGTTGTGTCAGTATGTAATCACTTCACTTGATCACTTGACATCCCGTTATTCATCGATTTGCTTGAGCGGTTGCCAGTATGCAATAGTCAACAAATTTACCCCTTATGCCTGTTGATGCTTCCATAAAAAGTCTAAAGGTTGGGCTTCAGAAAGCTATTTTGATGAACATAAAATGTAGAAATTTAGGGAAACTGCAAAGACATGGATATTGTGCTTTTCCTCCATGGCTTGGCCAATTTTTTTTCTATGTAGCTGTTCTTGAGTTCTATGAGTAAAGTAGAATACTTTTCTGAGTTCTGTGAGCCAGTCTAGCAGGTTAACTGAGTCTGAGGATAAAGGATCATGGAAACTTATAACTTCCATGTTGATCAGAGGTACAGTAAACAACCTGGACTTGCTACTGGCATCTGACGTTGAAAGAGGGTGTCTTTGAACCTCAAATCTTTATTTTTTTTGCTTTTTTTTTTTGGATCACACCCGGCAATGCTCAGGGGTTTCTCCTGGCTCTGCACTCAGGAATTACTCCTGGCGGTGCTTGGGGGACCATATGGGGACGCTGGGGATCGAACCCGAGCTGGCACAGGCCGGCTGCCTGCAAGGCAAACATCCTACCCGCTGGGCTATTGCTCCGGCCCCTGAACCTCAAATCTTTAATACAAGTGAAAACCTTGGCTAGTGATTGGCACTTAAAGTAGGGTTGTATGGAGTGGGAAAGGCAGCAAGATATGGTTGAGTCCTTAACCTATGAAATACGATGTTATCTCTAGGTAGATAGTATAAGAATCGAATTCTTGGTCACCAAGTTGGTGTCAATTATTGCTTCTTCATGGGTGTAAACATGAAGTTGGATCCTGCATTTTGAGTTACAACAAAACAAGAGACTAAGGTCAAGTAAGCTGGTTATTTGTAACCAGCCAGGAAGTTGGGAAGCGGGAGACTCACTCTCACTGCAACCCTCTTCTCTCCATGCTCACAAGAAAAGGTTTGTATAGAGAAGAGTGAGTTGCAGAGAGAGGACTCCTAAGTGAATAATGGAATCCTTCACACCACAACCAGGGTTGGATCTCTGTGGCACACTGTAGGTTTGTTTTTATCTTCCGAATTTTATTTTAGGCACTGTGGTTTACAAAACCGTTAACGGAGAGGGATTCATACATAAAACAACCCTGTACCACACTCTCCGCCAGTGTTGTTACCCTACTCCATTTCACCGTTTGTCCCATTGTCTTTCTACACACACATTATGCCCCTGCTCCCTGCTAAACACTCTGCTCAAGACCAGTTTTCAGTTTATGTTGCCTTTGGGCATTGGTTATTCCTACGCTATATTTCTTTATATCTCACATATGAGAGAGATCATTTGATAATTCCTTCTAACTTCACCTAGCATGGTAAAATATTTAACAGTTCACAGGTTTGCATGCCATCTTTGTGCAGAGGCCATGCTAGTCTTCTCTGGATAATTCTGATTTTAGTATTTGTGTTGCCAAAGTGAGCATGGCACACTCTGTTTTATCTGCAAATCAAAACAAAGAAAGAAACTTTGGGGGCCGGAGAGATAGTCCAGCAGGGCGTTTGCCTTGCACGCAGCTGACCCGGTTAAATCCCTGGCATCCCATATGGTCCCCCGAGCACTGCCAGGAGTGAGTAATTCCTGAGTGCAGAGCCAAGAGTAACCCCTGAGCATCACCAGGTGTGACCCAAAAAGCAAAAAAAAAAAAAGAAAGAAAGAAAGAAAGAATTTGGTGAAAGACAGAATTAGAAAGGTTTTCCTTTAGACATTGAGGAAAAGCTTAAAACTGAGAAGTTATGACCCTTTAGTATTTGGGGCAAGGGACCATTGTTGTCCATGTCTAATATTGACATTTGGCCTTTAGGACTAAACAGATATTTAAATTTTGATTGATCACTTGATCACTTGACTTCCCGTAGATCATCGATTACTCAAGTGGGCACCAGTAACATCTCAATATGTCCTGTCACATGCGAGATAGTCCAAGGGCATCTGCCCATTCCAGGAACATAAAGAGCCTCAAACCATTCCATCAAGTCATGGAAATGAGGTCTATAATTGTTACTGCTATTTGGCATGTGAAATATGACACGGGTAGCTTGCCAGGCTCTGCTGAAATTTTGATTACCTGACTTTTTCTTTTGGGTCACACCCAATAATGCTTAAGGCTTTCTCCTGGCTCTACGCTCAGGAATTTCTCCTTGGGGGTGGGGGACCATATGGAGTGCCAGAGATCAAACCTGGGCAAGCTATGTGCAGGCAAACATCCTCCCCACTGTACTTTTGTTCCGGGCCCACTCATTTTCAATTTAAGTACAGGAATGGTGAAGGAAAGGTATAGAGAAGGATGAATAAATTGAAATAGTCCAGCAATTCAGGTGCTTGCCTTGCATGTTGCCAATTCAGGTTCAGTTTCCAGCACCTCATATGCTTCCCGAGCCCCAGCAAGAGTGAAGCCAGAACACTGAACCAGGAGTAAATCCTGAGCATGGCCAGATATGCCCCAGAAAGAGTGATTCCAGAGCACTGAACCAGGATTAAAACCTGAGCATGACCAGTTGTGACCCAAAAAGAAAAGAAAAAGAAATTGGTTGTTGATTGTTTTGGAGAGCTTATAATGATTCAAACACTATGATAGAATTGCTGGCAGTGGGGGAAGGGGGTGGTGGTGACTGGTAATGAGCTTGAAAGACACTGTATGGAACCCAAACTATACTAAAGTTATAAAGTCATTTGAAATACAAGAATCAACTTGAGAAGTCTAGAAAGCCTTTGAGATGCAGAATTCCAGAGCATAGGCTGTAACCCCAGACAGGAATATGTCTAATGCTGAACAAAATACATGTTAATACAAAAGGAGAGTATAGTTCCAAACACTGCCCCTTGATAACACCCTAGCATAGACTTTGGGGTGCAGGGGAGACAGTTTGAGATACCTGTATTAAAAAACTCATTTTACATGGACTGAGGCATACATTTCCCCAAACAGGTGTCACCATACTCTGCTTAAGATGAATAATTTCTTTCTTTAAATATATGGCACATTCTCTATCTTACAGAATTACTCACTCCTCAACTTGGGATGTGTACTTGGCTCTCTCTAGTCTGGAGATGCCCATATTTTCTGTTGAGCATATAACTTAATTTCTTTGCTGTCATATTTAATTAAATGAATATGATATCGTTTATCTTTTTAGTTTTATTTTCCTTGGGGTCACACCAGCAATGCTCAGGAGCTTCAACTGGCTCTGCACTCAGAAATCACTCATGGCAGTGCTCAGGAGCCCATATAGAATGCCAGGATTAAACTCGGGTTGACTGTGTGCAAGGCAGACACCCTACCAGCTGTACTATTGCTTTGGCCCCTATTTATCTCCTTTTAAAAGCTATTTTCTGTGAGTGTAGGCAATGAAACAGAGAAGCAAAAACTAGAAGCAAAAACTATGGACTCAATTTCCTTTTCCTGCATCCACTAAGCAATTCTTCACTCTGATCCACTGATCATCAAGAAACAATTTCCATGTCATGAAGATCAAGTGAGATTCAAAATGGTCTGATGACTTCCATATAGAGCTAGTGAGATGCAAGATTTATGTAGTGTAGGTGCTTGTAGTAGTTTTTATCAGTTAAGTCTTTACCCTACGAGGAATTTTCTAGGTCTCCTCCCTCTTGCTTACACAAGGTAAGTAAGAGGAAAGCAGTAGACTCCTCTCTTGAGATTGCCTAGCTTTCTTCTTACTTCACAAAAGTAACCTATAGCTTAAGGTCTTCCAGAAACCTTGGTTATATTATAAAGTCCATAGTATGTTTTAGGAAACAATGGCCTAGAAAGTTTGAGTAATATGTCCACAGACTTGTATCTGAATCTTATTTGTATTCTTGTCTCACACTAAATTTTGCATAATTTGATAAGATATATTGCCCATGTATCTCAGAAAATGTCTCCTTAGTCAGAATTCTGGACATGTTTCAAGGAGGTGCAGACAAGTATGGCTGGGGTAAAAGTTGAACTTGGCTTGCAGAAGCCACATAAATGAAGGGAAGGTGCTTGCTGAGAGAGGAGTTTGAGATCCCGAGAAGAATGTGGAGAGGCAGTCATGCCAGCCAAGCACAGTTACACACTCCTTCCTGAGGTTTATTAGTTTAGAAAGTTCAGGGTTGAGATCTTTGGTGGCAGGTAAGTGAAGAGACTGAAGGAACAGGAAGATATGGAGGGAGGAGATGAGAGGTAAGTGGGGAACTGTGGGAATGTAGAGAAGAGAAGAGAAGGTGAAGAGCAGGAGATATTAGGAAATGGTGAGGGAGAGATAGAAGATGGGAGGAGAGAGTAGCAAAAAAGAGAAAGAAATAATCACTATAAAGAGAAAATAAGAGAGAAAGAAGGAAAACAGGAAAGTATTCTATATTCCTTGTTGCCCGGGCTTCAATAGTGGTAAATCCCATTGAAGTCATCATTGATGTAACTCTGGTAACTCTCTGATGAGAGAAACTCATGGTGAAAGGGGTGAGTGATATTTCCAACCAGAACTTACCTTTCTCTAAGCAGGGTTCAGCTTCTGTTCTGGATGTGCTGTGCCCAGGAGCTTTATCTTGTAGACTCAGTGAAGCCCATGTAATTCCCCAAACCAACACATACCGAGCCAGGTCTGCAATAGGTGGACCCAACACTTAGCTGCCTCCCAGGATGTGACAGTTGCCTAAACCCCCAGCACCTGGAGGCAGCTGTGCTTGGATCTCACTGAGCTTGCTAAATTCCTGGCCTGAGTTCCACACTTATAGAGCCCATTTGATTGTTACGCTGAAGAGTTGTTGCCCAGGTTCCTGGCCCAGTTCCTGAGAGCAAATTGTGTGCTCTTGGGAGCCAGGATATTCACTGCTATTGTTCACCTCTGTACTTGTGTAGACTTTCATGCTAGATCTAATGCTCTAAGACATTGATACCTGCTGAAACTAAGGCCAGGACACTCATCTTCCCTATGTATTTGCACAGACTAGTCCTAATGCCCAACAGACAAAACCATGAAACAAAAAGAACAAAAAATACTGTATGACCTATTTTGCTTCTTCTTACCCAGAAGTTTCAGGATAACTTCTGGTAAGGATGTGTGGAGTTTACCTTGCGGTCAGGGGAGTGTAGAGTTCTAACTATAATTGTAATTAAACAGTATTTCTTAAAAACAGTAAAAATCATAAGAAAGATTTAAGAACTTTAAGCAAAATTGCTTCCATAGTTTCTGAAAGTCAGGGATCTTGAAACTGATAAGCGGAGTGGTTCTGCCTCTGAGTTTTTCATGAGATTGATGTCAGGTTGAAGACTAGAGTTCGGCTTTCTGCTAAGCATGAGCAGATTGCTTGCATGATCACACAAAGGTGGTAGGAGACTCAATTGCACACCCAGTGTTGGCTAGGGATCCTAGTTCCTTGCCATATGGGTCTCTTTTTTTGCCTCCAGTGTTTTTTTTTTTTGTGATATGATGCCAGCTTGTTTCTCCCAGAATGAGTGAATGAGTGTGTGTGTGTGTCCATCCATGTGCACACCTGGGTGTTTTTGTTTATGTAAAGGAGGGAAAAGGAAACAAGATAAAAAATTCAGTCTTTCATAATGTGATCTCATAAATTAGTGTATATAATATGTAACCTTTATTATATGTAATAATTATAATTATTACATAATTATAATATAATGTATATTATATATAATATACCACAATCACTGTATCACTGTCTTCCCATTGTTCATCGATTTGCTTGAGTGGGTACCAGTAACATTTCCATATGTCCTGTCACAAGCAAGTGTAGTCCAAGGGCACCTGCTTGCTCCAGGGACAGGAAGAGCCTCAAACCATTCTTCAGGTCATGGAATTGAGGTCCACAATTGTTACTAGATTTGGCATAACAAATAAAACATGGTAGCTTGCCAGGCTCTGCCATGTAGGTGGTATACTCTCAGTAGAAGGCTCTCATCTCGAGCATTTACTGATGAAACTTAAAGGGGAAAGATCAGGTTTTCTCTTGGATGGAGCTCTGAGGGACTATGGAGTCTGGATGTTGAGAATGACTGACCTCATGATGTGTGGGTTGCTCTGGCTTCTTGCTAGGTTTACGGGGATGATAGGTATTGATTAGAACCTGTCTAGAACTGTATACAGTGTATAAATGTGAAACATCCTGGGAAGGACCTTATCCTAAAATCAGTATTATCTAAGAATATCTTGTGGCCACTTTGCTGCTGCGCACCAACAGAGCTGTGGGTCTGGTGTGGGTGAGTCTCTCTTCTGGGGTAGAGCGCTTACCTTGCTTGTGACCCACCTGAGTTCCGTACCGGCATCCCATATGGTCCCCGTGAGCACCGCCAGGGGTTATTCCTAAGTGTGGAGCCAGGAGTATCCCCACCCTGAGCATCGCTGGGTGTGGCCCAAAAAAGTGAAAACAAGCTGACAAAAAAATGGGGTGTAACCATTATCTGAAGCCTTTCTAATATGGACAGTGTCACTTACAAGCAGTCACCTGCCTTGCACATGGTTCCATAGAAGATGGCTGCCTGCCTTACACACAATCCCATAGAAGCAGATCACCCGGCCTTCCACGGGCAGACCCAGGTTCGATCCCAGGCATCCAATCCGCGAGCACTGCCAGGACTAATTCCTGAGTGCACAGCCACAGCCCTCAGCCTCCATGCATGACTTCTGGCTCCCGAGTATTCTGGCAGTAGGTGTTACGTTGTCGCTAGACAGGAGTTTAGAGACCACTGTCCTGTGTGCAGTCTGTGGATGACCAGAATGGTCATGTGGCTTGTGGCTGATGGCCGCCTTCCTGTGAAGACTGCAGGAGCAGGAGCAGGAGCAGGTGACCACTTCTCCACCCTGTCCAGAAGCCCCCCGGGCATCTGGAGTCAGTGTTTGAAGACTAGGAATCCCCCGTGGAAACAGATGCTCAGTCAGGGAGTCAGCAAGCAGTGTTGTTTCCGTGCAGAACAGTAGGTCCAGAACCCCTTCAAAGGGGGCCCCAGATAGCACTGCATGCAGCTGACCCGACTTCAATCCCCAGCATCCCATATGGTCCCTGGAGCACTGCCAGGAGTAGTTTCTGAGTGCAGAACCAGTAATAGCCTCTGAACATTGCTGCGTGTGACCCCATAAAAGCAAAACAGAAAAATTACCTTGTAGTGTGTGCACAGGGTTGGGGCTGAGTTTTCCTCCCTCATGCTCAAGATCTCCCAAATCCATAAAATTAGCCCCGCTCCTCTTAGCCCTGACATGGGGGAGCTGTCTATGTAGCACTTGGGTGGCTGTGATGGCAGGATCAGAAGTGAGGCCACTGTTCTGCCAGGGGTTACCGCTGATGGTCTCTCTTCTTGCTCCCTCACAGCTTTGAGAGCACGGTGGGCCAGGGCTCAGACATGTACATCTACATGTTCCGAGTGTGCTGGGAAGCCAGCAACCACTCCTCTGGAGAGGGCCTGGTATGGATCAACAAAGGCACCGGGAAGGAGACGGTGGTAGGGTGGCTCAACGAGATGCATGTGCATGTCTTCTACGGAAGTAAGGCTCCCGGGGAGGCGGTCTGTGATTTGGACCCTGGCAGCCTCCTGACAGGCTTGTCTTGATGCTGGGGTGAGTGTAGCTGAAAGCCCCAGCCTAGAATAAAGCTATGTCTCCTTCCATCACACCCATAATATTTGCTAAAATTCTGTGGTCACTGAAACCAACTCTGATACAGTGTGTGTGTGTGTGTGGGGGGGGTGTTATATGGGAGTATGCGAAAATACCAGAGATCAGGATCATAGGAGGCCATTTGTTTTGACTTGGGTCACATCCAGTGGTGCTCAGGGAAAATACCTGACTGGATACTTGGGGGACCATGTGATGTGGGATATTGAATCCAGACCTCCTGAATGTGAACATGTGTTCTAACACATTGAATCATTGCCTTCACACTGTAGGGGACATTTAGAAGACTCATCATTACCCAGGGGAGAGAAAAGTTTTGTGACAAGATGATTATCTTCCCTTTCTGTGAAGTAGTACACAAGAGATTACTAATTTGAGAAGGTCTACTCTGCCAGTAGGAAGGATGGTGTTTGTGACAGGGTTTCTTAGTGATGACTTAGTTTGGAAATCTACAGAATATCCCTCCCAGGACCTTGTTGGATCCCCACACTTATTTCATTGTTATTTCATTTCTAGTTTAGAAAATCCTCAATATCCCAGCACTTCTTTATAAATACTCTCACTGTCTCTTCCTTTTCACATTCTCTGGCATCTTCTTAACCTAAAAAATTCCTTTGTTTTTCTTCAGAATGCCTATGGTTTACTTTTCCTCTATTTAACCATATTTCTCTTCTAGTTCTCTTGCAAGTGATATCAAAGACCCATGAACAAGAATGCAGTCATTTCCAGGCAAAAACACTCCAATTCTCTCTTCTTTATGGAGCAAGAGAGAACCATTTTCATTACTCAAGGATTTGAGGGGGATACACTGACATTATATCCTTCAAGTTCATCAGTAAATGAAAAGTAGGTGAACCCTATTTATTTCCTTAATGAAATGACTTGAAAATCATATTCTGCTATGGAGGGACTGGGGAGACCCAGGACAATGAGGAATTACCAGTACATCAAAGGATACCTTGATAGCATTGTATCAAGGGTACCTTGATAGCATGAGGAAAGTCAGAAGTTCTGGAAAATAACCAGTGAATTCATTTGGCATTTTCTAAACTGGAATTGCTACTGATGATCTAGTGATTACTCCAGAGGAAACAGATTTATAGATACGTTGAAGGACACTCCAGGTGGGTGTAGCCGATGATCCGGCTGTGATGGGCGTGGCTGGAGTTCTAATAGGAAATGTGGAAAATCGGCGCCTGGTGGGTGGGAGGTCATCTGGCTTGTTGTGAGGTTCTGCCGGGGTGGTGGGCCAAGGCTGGGAACCACCATGCCTCCCGACTGCCTCATGAGCGGCTGGGCACAGGGAGAGCAAGGAACCGCTCTGCCCCATGTCTGAGAGTCTCTGGACCAGCATACCTGGACATCGACACCCACCCTGGAGCAGTTACTTCCTCAATCCAGCCCAGGTATGCTGGTCCAGAGACTCTCAGACATGGGGCAGAGCGGTTCCTTGCTCTCCCTGTGCCCAGCCGTTCATGAGGCAGTCGGGAGGCATGGTGGGTTCCAGCCTTGGCCCACCACCCCGGCAGAACCTCACAACAAGCCAGATGACCCCCCACTCCACTCCATGGGCGCCGCCATTTTCCACATTGGACTTCCCTCTCATCAGAACTCCACCCAGCCGACCAGCCCATCACAGCCCGGATCATCGGCACCCACCCTGAGCAGTTACTTCCTCAATCCGGCCCAGGTATGCTGGTCCAGAGACTGTCAGACATGGGGCAGAGCGGTTCCTTGCTCTCCCTGTGCCCAGCCGTTCATGAGGCAGTCGGGAGGGCATGGTGGGTTCCAGCCTTGGCCCACCACCCCGGCAGAACCTCACAACAAGCCAGATGACCCCCACCCACTCCATGGCGCCGCCATTTTCCACATTGGACTTCCCTCTCATCAGAACTCCACCCAGCCGACCAGCCCATCACAGCCCGGATCATCGACACCCACCCTGGAGCAGTTACTTCCCTCAATCCGCCCAGGTATGCTGGTCCAGAGACTCTCAGACATGGGGCAGAGCGGTTCCTTGCTCTCCCTGTGCCCAGCCGCTCATGAGGCAGTCGGAGGCATGGTGGGTTCCAGCCTTGGCCCACCACCCCGGCAGAACCTCACAACAAGCCAGATGACCCCCCCACCCACTCCATGGGCGCCGCCATTTTCCACATTGGACTTCCCCTCTCATCAGAACTCCACCCAGCCGACCAGCCCATCACAGCCCGGATCATCGACACCCACCCTGGAGCAGTTACTTCCTCAATCCGCCCAGGTATGCTGGTCCAGAGACTCTCAGACATGGGGCAGAGCGGTTCCTTGCTCTCCCTGTGCCCAGCCGTTCATGAGGCAGTCGGGAGGCATGGTGGGTTCCAGCCTTGGCCCACCACCCCGGCAGAACCTCACAACAAGCCAGATGACCCCCACCCACTCCATGGGCGCCGCCATTTTCCACATTGGACTTCCCTCTCATCAGAACTCCACCCAGCCGACCAGCCCATCACAGCCCGGATCATCGACACCCACCCTGGAGCAGTTTCTTCTCAATCCGCCCAGGTATGCTGGTCCAGAGACTCTCAGACATGGGGCAGAGCGGTTCCTTGCTCTCCCTGTGCCCAGCCGTTCATGAGGCAGTCGGGAGGCATGGTGGGTTCCAGCCTTGGCCCACCCCCCGGCAGAACCTCACAACAAGCCAGATGACCCCCACCCACTCCATTGGCGCCGCCATTTTCCACATTGGACTTCCCTCTCATCAGAACTCCACCCAGCCGACCAGCCCATCACAGCCCGGATCATCGACACCCACCCTGGAGCAGTTACTTCCTCAATCCGGCCCAGGTATGCTGGTCCAGAGACTCTCAGACATGGGGCAGAGCGGTTCCTTGCTCTCCCTGTGCCCAGCCGTTCATGAGGCAGTCGGGAGGCATGGTGGGTTCCAGCCTTGGCCCACCACCCCGGCAGAACCTCACAACAAGCCAGATGACCCCCCACCCACTCCATGGGCGCCGCCATTTTCCACATTGGACTTCCTCTCATCAGAACTCCACCCAGCCGACCAGCCCATCACAGCCCGGATCATCGACACCCACCCTGGAGCAGTTTCCTCAATCCGCCCAGGTATGCTGGTCCAGAGACTGTCAGACATGGGGCAGAGCGGTTCCTTGCTCTCCCTGTGCCCAGCCGTTCATGAGGCAGTCGGGAGGCATGGTGGGTTCCAGCCTTGGCCCACCACCCCCGGCAGAACCTCACAACAAGCCAGATGACCCCACCCACTCCATGGGCGCCGCCATTTTCCACATTGGACTTCCTCTCATCAGAACTCCACCCAGCCGACCAGCCCATCACAGCCCGGATCATCGACACCCACCCTGGAGCAGTTACTTCCTCAATCCGGCCCAGGTATGCTGGTCCAGAGACTCTCAGACATGGGGCAGAGCGGTTCCTTGCTCTCCCTGTGCCCAGCCGTTCATGAGGCAGTCGGAGGCATGGTGGGTTCCAGCCTTGGCCCACCACCCCGGCAGAACCTCACAACAAGCCAGATGACCCCCCACTCCACTCCATGGGCGCCGCCATTTTCCACATTGGACTTCCCTCTCATCAGAACTCCACCCAGCCGACCAGCCCATCACAGCCCGGATCATCGACACCCACCCTGGAGCAGTTACTTCCTCAATCCGCCCAGGTATGCTGGTCCAGAGACTCTCAGACATGGGGCAGAGCGGTTCCTTTGCTCTCCCTGTGCCCAGCCGCTCATGAGGCAGTCGGGAGGCATGGTGGGTTCCAGCCTTGGCCCACCACCCCGGCAGAACCTCACAACAAGCCAGATGACCCCCACCCACTCCATGGGCGCCGCCATTTTCCACATTGGACTTCCCTCTCATCAGAACTCCACCCAGCCGACCAGCCCATCACAGCCCGGATCATCGACACCCACCCTGGAGCAGTTACTTCCTCAATCCGCCCAGGTATGCTGGTCCAGAGACTCTCAGACATGGGGCAGAGCGGTTCCTTGCTCTCCCTGTGCCCAGCCGTTCATGAGGCAGTCGGGAGGCATGGTGGGTTCCAGCCTTGGCCCACCACCCCGCAGAACCTCACAACAAGCCAGATGACCCCCCCCACCCACTCCATGGGCGCCGCCATTTTCCACATTGGACTTCCCTCTCATCAGAACTCCACCCAGCCGACCAGCCCATCACAGCTCTGGTGCAGCTCAAGCGGCCGCGCGGTTCATCAATAAAGGCTTTATTTGGAGGTGTTTATAGAGTATGCCTCCCTGCACGGCAAGCCTAGCAAGCTGCTCGTGTTGTATTTGATATGCCAAATGCCAGTAATAATTATTAGATCATTCTCATGACCTAATATAATGGTTTGAGGTTTTATGTTCCTGTCCCAAGCCGATGCCCTTGGCTCTACAGCATGTGACAGGACATATTGAGATATTACTGGTGCCCGCTCTAGCAAATAGATGATTAACGGGAAGATCGTGATCGTGGATCGTGAAGGACACTGATTTTATAATGAGCCTGGTTAATGTTGTTCAATACTCCTACTGTCCAACTCAGTTTGAGCAATGTTACTAGAGTCAACCACCATAAAACAAGCCTACCTTCTATGCCAAGTCCAAGCATCAGGTGTATTTTGGATATTTTATATCAAACAAGATACAGATTTTAGCAGTGTCCCTGTGAGGGTCTCTCATTCAGTAAAGGAGTCTTTCTTGTGCTCACATAGGGACTCTTGACAATAGTAGGTGCTGTGATAGGTATGTAATTAATGTCTGCTTGGAGCTTGGGTGAAGAGAGACCATGTCATGGAAGGTTA
>JAJIBD010007726.1:0-109504 GCA_021461705.1 Cryptotis parvus | reverse complement strand
CCCTCAGCAGCTTCTGTCAGCTGGCAAAGCCTCACTGCTGACTGCAGCTGCCCCTGGAAGAATGGGGGGGCATGGGGGTGAGGGCGGTCACATCCCTGCAGTTTCTCAAGGCCAAAGCAAAGTGAGCAGACATCACCCTATCCTCCTGGGAGCAGTCCCTCACAGGGAAGGAGGAAGTTGGGCCCCAAGAGGATGTGGATCTTATTTTTTTGTGTGTGTGTGTTCATGGGGAGGGGGGCTCCCAAGCATTGCTCAGGGGCCCAAAAATCACCTCCAGCAATACCTGACAAACCAGGTACAAGACCCGCGATGTGAGGCTTCTTGAAAGAGGTGCTGCGTGTATGCAGGCATGTGTGTGTGCACATGTGTGGCTGTGTATGTACAATCATGTGTGTGTGTCTGTGTGTGAACAAGCGTGTGTGTGCTTGCAAAGGATCGAGTTCTGTGCCACCCACAGGCAAGGTTTGCTCTCCAGCTCTTTGAACTCTCTTTGATCCCCTAGGAATATGTATTTGGGTTTTTGTTTGTTTTGTTTGAGGGGAGACACACCTAGTAGTCCTTAAGGCTTACTCCTGTCTCTGTGCTCAGGGGATCACCCTGGCTGGGTTTGGGGAACCATATGGGGTACCAGGATCTAACCCAGCTCAGCAATGGCTGACCCCTCCACACTGTCCCCCACTCTGGCCTCTGGCTTGTTTTCAGAAGGCTTCTGATTTTTCTTTTAAGTACAGATCCATGACCAAGGGTCATCAACTCAGACACCAAAAAAGGAGAGGTGGCTCTCCTCCATACCCTAAAGGCAGCAGCTGGAAGACTCCTGAGCCAGCTTTTCTATGAGTGGGGGCTGGAAGCAGCTGGAACATTCTGGCAACGCCCATTTCCTGCTCTGCTGGTGCGTGTGCCAATTTGCCAACCCTGCCCGATGAGAGGGGTGGCAGGAAGAAAAGGCACCAGAGAAGACCAAGCCGGTCCAGCATGGGCCACAGAAAATTCTAGCTGCCTTGGCCTCCCCACTCCAACACTTCCCGGCTGGGGCTCAGCCTCTCAGTTTCCCTCTGTCAGGCAGGAAAAGACCAGTTATTCCATCCTGGGAAAGGGGCGAAGTTGAAATGACTCAGTCCCAACCTGCCTGGCTGGCCACCAGCACTTGTTCCAATACATGCTGAATTATCGGGGCTCCTTGTCCCTAGAAGTGGACAATGACCTGGCCACTTTCTTTCTCCAGCCTCAGCCCTGCCAGAGGGCACTCACTCCCTCACCTGGCCCTGCTGTCCCCACCAGGCTTGGCAGAGGCTCACCTTGGCTTTGCTTCGGGAACCTCTCCTCCGTATCACCAGGAGTAAGGAATAAAAACAGAGCACCCATTCAACTGTGTTGCGGACCAACAACAGATAACCTTTCCTGCACACCCAACTTCCAAGTTGTACGGAGCTGTATTTGTACCGAACGAGTTGCTGTTTGTCTAACATTAAAACCAAACTGGGCTTTGCTGGTATTTTATCTGTTGGCCCCAGAGAACTCAGTCCCTTGCCTGATGAATATCTGTGAATCTTTCCAGACTCAAATCAAGCAACCTCTACCCCAGGAAGCCCTCTATGACCCAAACCGAAAGTTGCTATCTCCGCTTCCAGGAGGGCATCTGGGTAAGTTGCCTCCACCCCATTCCTGAATGCTGAGGGGCATTTTATCTAGAACCCCCTTCTCTAGCACTGACCCCCGTCTCTCCGTCCTTGGCCTGCACTGTGTGAAGCCACTGTGGGTAAAGCTAGGTGCTGCGTTCCTTCCCTAGTTTGTTTTTGTTGGCTTTTTCCATTTTTTGTGGGGATTAGGGGGGATGTATTGAGCCACCCTGGCAGTGCTCAGGGCTGACTCCTGGCTCTGCACTCGGATCATTCCTGGCAGTCCTCAAGGGACCAGGTAGAAAGCCGGGGATGGAACCAAGGTCAGCTGTATGCAACACAAGCGTCTCACCCACTGTACTATCTCTTAGTCTTGTAGCTGGCTGAGTTTGGCAGGCAGGAGCGAGGCCTGGGCCAAGATGGTTGGCTGCTGCCCAATACATGCATTTTTCTTCTTCGTCAGTAACAAACCTGTACCTGGGAAAGCATCGCATGTGCACGTGCACTCACACACAGAGATACACACACACACACACACACACACACAGATAAACACACACTCAGGATACCTCACCTCCCATGTGACTCATTCATGCCACATGATTCAATGATGGCCAGTATCTGTGCTTTGGGCTCAGCCCCACCCTTTCCTCCTTTCTACATCTTCCATGCACTTGTGCTAGGTGGAGCCCCACCCTCTGGTACCATGACATGACCTGGAAGATAGTGGGAGGATGCAGAAAGCAGAGTCTGGCCATAGGCCTCCAGAGGGAAACACAATTCTATGCTCACAAGAACTAGGAAAGGGGCCAGAGTGATAGTACAGTGGGTAGGGCATTTGCCTTGCACCCGCCAACACAGATTCTATCCCCAGCATCCCATATGGTCCCTAAGCAACACCAGGAGTAGTAACCCTGAGTGCAGAGCAGGAGTAACCCCTGAGCATTACTGAAGGTAACCCAAAAAAAAAAAAAAGTAAAAGACCTGGGAAGGGACCGGGATGGCAGAAGTAGAGCACTTGCCTGTCACTTGAGGCTGTGGGTTGGATTACTGGCACCACCAAAAACAAATCACTGGGGCTGGAGCTATAGTACAGCAGTGAAGATGTTTGCCTTGCACATGTTTGACCCATGTTTGACCCCCGGCGTCCCCGGCTCGTGGTCCCCCAAGCACTGCCAGGAATAATTCCTAAGTACAGAGCCAGGAGTAACTGTGTTCATTAGAATGAACCTTGGCTTAAGTGATCACCACTGGGTGTGACCCAAAAAAAAAAAAAAAATTCACTAATAAAATAATGATAATAACCATGGCCAGAGAGAGAGAACACATTCAGTAGAGTGCTTGTCTTGCATACAGCTGACCCAGGTTGGATTCTCGATCTCACTCAGGAGTGAGCCCTGAGCACTGTTGGGTGTCACCCCAAAAGAAAAATAAAGATAATTTAAAAGATAAGAACAATGAAAAGAGCTGTAAGGAGCCTACGATGCCCCCCAGCTCACAAGCTCAAAGGCAAAGCTGTCTACTTCTTGGCAGCCGGTAGAGGATGCTTGAGTCTGGCATGCCAGCAGCAGGGCCACCCATGTCCCTGTGTTCGTGGCAGTCCCCAGGACTCCCACCCTGCACCCCTGCCCTCCTCAGGTGAAGCAGAACAAGTAGATACTGCAAACACAATGGACTTCTATCACAACTAAAGACCCCTGAGCTTGGGGACCCCTCCTCCAGCTTTGTAGCGAAGCTGCTAGCAAGTCTACCCAGCCTTTGCTCAGAATGAACCTTCTCTTTGTGGTATCTGAAGGCACAGAACTCTCCTGGGAACAGAGAAAGACTCTCACTCTGTCCCCCCAAGGCAAGTCCATCAACAACCGGCTTGGAAACACTGCCTGGAGCCACAGGTGCTGTGACTTTGCCTTGAGAAGAGCAGAAGCTTAAAAAGGGCCCTGGAACATGACTCCTAGAAGGCTCCTCAAAGCACTGCTGCTGGGGGGTACACCCCCGTGTCCAGCACCTCATTAGCCAGCCACTACTCACCCTTGGCAGGTACCACGTGAGGCACGGAAAACATGTTCTGTCTTCCTTCATCTGCCACGTGTGTGTTCTCTGCGCCAGGGCCTGTCGTGTTTATGTCCTGTCAGGGAGCCGCTGGGTTCCCAACAGTATCAGGACAGAAGTTTTCTTCTACCTCCAAGGCCACTGGGGAACGGGTGAAAACTCACGAGTCTGGCGCAGTTCCAAAAAGGCTCTTAATAGTACAAAAGCTCCAACACCACAATCCAATACAATGAAAGAACTCTAGCTCTAGTCAGAACTTAGACCATACAAGCGAGCCCAAGTCTCCCCCACCAAAGAGAGGATCTCACCTGAGGGGAGTCCTACCCAAAAGAAGGAGCAAGAAAGGGGCGAGTGCCTCAAGGTAGTCCCCCTTATCCTAATAGTTGACAGGGGAGGGTCCTGTCAACAAAGAACCCTAAATAGAGTGTAGAAGGGTGGTGCCACACCCTATTATAGGTATAAACAAAGGGTTATGCCAAGGACTAATCTCTTCTTCTGAGATTATCTCTTATGTAAAACACTCGAGGGGGCTAGTATAAAGTCATTTGTATTACTTGTCTTCCTATTGATCGATTTGCTCAAGTGGACATCAGTAATGTCTCCATTCATTGGGAATGAGGTCCATTATTGTTACTGTTTTTGGCATATCAAATATCAAATATACCACGGGTTTACAAGAGTATGCCACCTGTACGGCAGAGCCTGGCAAGCTACCTGTGTCGTATTTGATATGCCAAATACCAGTAGCAATTAAAGACCTCATTCCAATGACCTGATGGAATGGTTTTGAGGCTCTTTATGTTCCTGGAGCAAGCAGGTGCCCGTGCGCTCTACTTGCATGAGACAGGACATATGGAGGTGTTACTGGTGCCCGCTCAAGAAAATCGATGATGAACGGAAGACAGTGATACAGTGACAGTAATACCACGGGTAGCTTGCCAGGCTCTGCCGTGGGGTATAAAATAATACATCTTAATTTCATGGGCTTGATGTAATCTAAATGGTACCCAAAAAGTCCTTTTATTTATTATCTGCACCAGGGTGATTCTGAGTATTTTGTTCTCAGAATCACACTCGCCTGCATGAGGGCAAACTAGTATGATCCTTCCTATAATCTTAAATGATAGTCTCAATGTTTCCAGGGTGGGCAGTCTCCTGGTAAATTCTAACTGTCCCATCCTGGGTGCAGTGGGCATAAAGAGGAGCTGTGCCCAATCTAGATAACATAGAAGTCTAAGTAGATGTATAATAAGTCATTCAGAGTCAAGGTGACTTCTGTAACTGCCACACCCTCTATCAGTGTTGACATAGAGAAGAGATCTCATTAGAATGAACCTTGGCTTAAGAACATGTAAATAGATTAAACTGTGAGCAAAGCTCCCAAGCTAGCTAAGCCTGTCATCCAACAGTGTCCCAAGTTGCCGAATACTTGTCTAACATGTCTCAAACACCAACTGCTCAGCATGTCCTGATGAATCCTCTCTCCCGTTCAATCATCAAGGACCTGGGATGACCAAGGCAGGGCTCAGAACAGCACCGAGATGCCACAGTGCCACACTGGATGGACAGATACCACCATGCAGCTATGGCCCAGAGCAGAGGGCTCCATTTCGGTGGGAGGGAGCACCCACTCATGGATGGGCAGCTGCCATATTCAAGTGAGGGCCCCTGGTGGTACTTGCTGGTGTTTAAAGCATTTAGCAAAGCCAGCCACCATAACTACTGGCCACAGAACTACTGTGCCATCTGCCCATCACGCCCTCTTTGGAGGCACAGTCCCCTCAGCCCTTTCGGAAACCGTCCCCCTGCCTCACCTCCCTCCCCAGTGAGGTTAGAGAAGACCCACACATACAGCAGAACACTCCACTCGGCCCTAGTGGACATGCGGCGCCAGCCGAGCTGTGTCCTTTCTGGGAATTCTCCATTTGGGAGCAGACTGGAAATCTCTGCACGGGCAATAGTGTGGGATCGGTCAGTCAGCATGCCCAGCCTTGCAGAGGAAACCTGTCTGTGAAGGAGGTGGGGGGACAGTGGGGGCGGCCGGGGGGAGGGGGTGTGGGACTTTCCTTTCTGTAATTCAAACTCGTAAGTCAATGAAACTGAATTTTCACTTGAATTTTCATTCTTGTATTTGCTTCTCTAGGAGTAGGCAGTCATGAATGAATGTGACGGAGCACATGACACCCAGTGTCCTGCAGGCTGAGGTCATTGCTTCCTACATGTGCAGCTTTGCAGGAAACTCCAAACCCAGCTCCCCACCCGAGAGCATGCTCCATTCCCCCCCTTCACACACACCATACGGTGGAGGCTGGGCACAGAGCACAGTTAGGAGACCAGCTCCAAAGCCAGGGCAGGGCCACACCAGAGGTAGTGGGCAGTAGGGAGGCCTCAGCTGCCCTTTTCTGCTGTCTTCCGAACCATTGCAAGTGCTCTGAGTCCCTCTAAGCCCATGTACCATCACCTAGGCTGTCTACTCACTCTGGCCTTAGCACAAACTTCCCACACATTCCCTCCATCTTCTCTCCAGAATAATTGTTCTGGGGCAACGGGTATGGGAGGGCAGAGGGAACACTCCTGTTTATCATCTCGCTAAATGCTTTAAAGGAAAACCCCAGCACACGCTCTCACACAGGACTAATATTCAGGCTGGCTGTCAGCCTGAGGCTGGAGGTCAGCCTGCCTCTGCGTTCCAAACTCTCCTGTCTGCCTCAGGCATGCTTTTCCTTCTCATCTGGACTTCCCCTTCCTGAAAATGTACAGCAATTACTTAGCTCCTCAGCTCCCCAGCTTTGGAAAAGTGTTTTACTATGCCTTGAAGTTGGTAAGACCGTCCCCCACTTCAGGGCCTGTGGGCTGGAAGGGCCTCTCTGCCTCTGTCCCTTCCCTGGGCCAGCCCACCCCACTCCTAACTGCATGTCTATTTTATCGGCCTGATCACACCAGCTTCACAGCTAAGTCCACACACATACACTATTCCCAGCCCTCACGCCCTAGTCATCTTGAGTGAGGAGTGGCTGCCCCAGAGATGCACAGGAGAGTCAGGGGTCTAGAGGCCAAAGCAGCGACCACAGCCAGCCCCACTCAAAGCCACACTTTCTACACAGCAGTGTATCATCTCTCTGGTCTCCATGGTCCAGCTGTTCCACCACCTCATCTGTGGCCACGGGGCCAAGAGCCAAACTTCAGTGCATCCCACCCGGGCAGGACCCTCTCATGGAGTGGCTCCAAGCACAGGAAGAAGGCGTTGGGATCTGGAGAGACAGCGCAGGGCTAAAGGCACTTGTCTTGTGCACAGCAAACTCTGGTTCTTTCCCCAACATTGTGCATAGTCCCAAGCCCGCCAGGACCAACACCTGAGCACAGAGCCAGGATTCAGCCCTGAGCACCTCTGTGTGTGGCTACATCCCTCTTCATAAAAAGGCTTAGGTTGCTGCTGAGATCTGAGCCCCAGTTGCCCCCTCACAGAATTCACCTGCTGAGTCTCCTGATGAAGGCACGTGACCCCAGGACACCCCTTTAAAACTCCGTCTGTGTTTCAGGAATCCATTATTGCAAAGCAAAAGACTCACCATGGGGGCTTCTGACATGCCCTTCTCCCTGCTGGCTCTTCTGCAGGTCTGAGGGGCTGAAGGAGGAGGCTTCTGCTGCCCTTCTTCAGGGTCCCTCCCTGCCTGCACACAGCATGAGTTGGGATGGGCAGGTGTGAGATGACTGTGAGGTGGAGGCAGGAGGTGTCTTTGAGTCTTTAGCAGTGTTCCTCGTGGGTGATGTGGGCAGAGGCTGCAGTACCTTTAAGCAAGGATGTCACCGGGGAGGCCAGAGCTCAAGTTCGGAAATGCCTGAGTGATAGCACAGCCAGCAGGGTGTTTGTCTTGCATGCAGCTGGCCCGGGTTCGATCCCTGGCATCCCGTATGGTCCCCAGAACAGAGCCAGGAGTAATTCCTGAGTGCAGAGCCACGAGTAATCCCTGAGCATCACCGGGTGTGATCCAAAAAAGAAAAAAACAAACAGAAATGCTTGAAAGTACAACAATGCCCCTTCCTTGGTTTCAGGTGCCCAGAGTCAGTCAGAGGGAGTAGATAGATGTCAGCTGCCTTGCAGGGTAAAGGGGCATGCAGGGGGAGTGGCTAGGGGACACCTGCCACACTGGGAGGACAGGAAACTAAGACCACCACCCCGGCCTGGCACTACTGGCACTTGGGCACAGTAACCTGGATGACCAATGCTGAGGAGTGAGTGGAGGGATAGTATAGAGCAGGGCATGCAATCAACTCAAGTTCTATCCCAGGTGCCCGTGTGGTTCCACAAACCCACCAGGGTGACCCCTGAGTGCAGACTCAGAAGTAAGATCTGAGCACCATTAGGCATGGCCCAAAACAAACAAAACCCAAATTAACTATCTAGCATTGAGAAAGGAGAAAAGAAAACCCTAAATAGACAATATATTTTTTAAAGTGCCATCACGTGACCGATCATGACATGAGAAGTGCTTGACACTGGGCTGGAGCTGTACAGTGGGGAGGGACTTGCCTGGCACACAGCCGACAGGGGTTTGGTCCCCAGCTTCCCCTATGTTTCCTTCAAACCCAGCAGGAGTGATCCCTGAGTGCAGATCCAGGAATAACCCCTGAACATTTGCCAGGTGTGGCCCAAAACCACTAAGAAAAAAAGTGTTCAATAGCACTAATCATCAGAAAAGCCAAATAATTCAAAACGACATGGAGGTATGGAGTTATAAATTCACACCTGTAGAATGTCTATTATCAAAAATCAAAACGTAGCAAATAATTAAGCAAGAATATGGAGAAAAGAGAAAACTCTTATACACTGTTGGGGTGTGAATGGGCACAAGCCAACTAGAGGGTCCCTCAGAACCAAACTACCATAGCACCCAACAATTCTTCTTGGGGATGCAGGTACAGAGCAAATCAGATCACTCCCTAGAATAGCTGCTGTGCCCATACCCGTCACAGCTCTGTCCACCAAGAGGTGGAAACTGTCCATTGATAGATGAGCGAATAATGCATAGCTGACACAGGGTGACAGTGGGAGATGATTCAGTCTTAGAAAGAAGGTGACCTGCTGTTTAGGATAACATGAGTGGGCCCAGAGGCTCTGATGCTAAGCAAACCAGCTATACACAGCAAAACAAATAACAAAATGACCTCACTGAGAGGTTGAAAGTTTTGTTTTTTTTTTTGGTTTTGTTGTTGTTGCTGTTTTGTTTGTTTGTTTGTTTTGGGGGTCACATCTAGCAATGCTCAGGGTTACTCCTGGCTCTGCACTCAGAAATTACTCCTGGGCAGTGCTTGGGGATCATATGTGTTGCTGGGGATTGAATCAACCTTGACAGCATGCAAGGTAAACGCCCTGACTGCTGTACTATCTCTCCTACTCCATCCTTCTGTTTTTAACCTGTGCCAAGACCCACAGAATTCACCTTGCCCTTTTGTGTGGCAATCAAACCTAGGTCAGCTGCATGTAAAGCAAATGCCCTACCTGCTGTGCTATCGCACCAGCACCATAGACTGAAAGTTTTTTTAAAAAAAAACAGTTGAACTCATCATAACGGAGCTGTCTGGTCCTTCCCAGAGGCTGTGGGAGCTGGCAAGACAGGGCTATTGATAAAGGACAAACACATTCAGTTCAATTCTAAGAAGACGAAGCTGGCAAGACCTAAAGCCCAGCTGGTGATGGTCAGGGGCACCCTGCATGCTTGAGAGAGTGGCTGGTAGGTTTCTCACGGGCACAGCCACCTCACACCAACAGTGACTGCATGAGAGAGATAAGTTCATCAGCTTAATTGTGATCCAAATGACACAGCAACATGTGTGTGAACACTTTATGCTTGACATATTATGGTACACAACTTTCATTAGTCAGTGGAACCTCGATAAACCCAGGGAAGGGGGAGTCTAATAGCTCAGTGGTCCCTGGGCCAAATGTCTAGATGCACTGAGCTGAGTTGTGTATTAATGTTGTGTATTAATGTGTATTAATGTGTATTAATGTGGTTCTTCTAGGAGCTGTACTGCTTCCTTGCCTGGAGAGTGGGGGCAGAGGAACTGGAGGCGGGGATTCCCTACTTCCCTACTAGAAAGGGTCAGTAGACCCCACTCGCCCTTCACTGCCACCCGCCTGCAGTGTCAGCACTGTGGGAGAGGACCCAGCCCTGCCACCCCCCTGTAGTCCTCTTTGATAGGTCAGACCTAACCCCTCAAAAGTATCCCCTCTTGGGTATTCCCCAGGGCCCCGTTATAGCCTGGGAAAAAATCAAGACTGACCCAAGTGCAAATTAGTTCTATTGATTTGCAATTAGAAGAATCAATTTAGAAAAATATCAAAACAGTTTCTAGTCCCACCATAAAAATCAGTCCCACTTGAAAGGGTCTGAGCAAGGTCTGGCCCCAGCAGACAGCTCCCCGCCCCTCTGCAGCCCATGCTCCCAACAATGGGGGGAGGAAGATGGTCAGGGGCCAAGGAAGGGGAGGCCCCACCCTCACCCCACAAGCACGCCAGCCCAGCCCTCCACCCACGTGCTGTGTGATGGCATCAGCCACAACGACCCTCAGTGTCTCCTTAGGTTGCACCCCAGCCTTGGAGTCCCTTTCTGTAAGGCCCCCCAGGAGTTTCCAGCCCTCTCTGGGGTACCTGCCACGTCTTGACTGCTGGCTCATCTGTGTCAGCCCAGATAGGGGACCACAAGGCAGTGCTACTCTCTCTCTCTCTCTCTCTCTCTCTCTCTCTATCTATCTATCTCTCTCTCTCTCCATACTCTGTATTCAGCCAGAAGATTCTAGAACTCTGGAATTATTCAAGGTCCCGCAACCATTGGTCATGACAGAATCCTCCATGGCATTCTTGGGTCCCCCTTCTGGTCAGTCGCTTGTTCTGGAGCTCCCCTTTACTTCTAAGCTGCTGCACCTGCTCTACCCCAGGGGCTATTCCTGGGAAGCACAAGGACTCCCAATGTTTGTCCATCCCGACCCCTCTACTCCATCTTGCCACCTTCACTGCAGCCATCAATAAGATCCTCCATCCCCTGGGTGCTTCTGAGCTCTGCTCCTGGAGCAAGATTATGACAAGGCTGTCCGACAGCCCTTCTTTCTTACCCCCAAAGAAAAGATACCTACAAGGCCACCTGCGCTTCCTGAGAGAATACCACATGCCCACCCCAGGACCCAAACGTGAGGGCCTGGAAGCAGCAGAGAGAGAAGACAGAGAGGGCACCCGTGCCCCAGGATGGCCCACTTCCTTCCCAGCACTGACACACAGCCACAAGGTGCCTTCTCAGGGGATCTTCATGCCTCGGCTCAGGAGAGAGGTCGGGGCATGGGTCATACCCAGCACTGCTCAGGGCTGTCTTCAGGCAAGGACCATATGCAATGCCAGGAATCAAACTCGTGCCAGGCAAGCACCTTTCCCCTGTCCTATCATCCCAGCTTCCCTGCCCCACACATGCCTCACTGGCATGCCCAGAAACTTCGAAACTGCCTAGTTGAAGGAAATCACGACCTTGAAGGGCAGCAGCGGTGTCTGAGTTTGCCTGGAGCAGCTGGTGCAGAGGCGGTGCAGGAGGCTTGTATCTGCAGGTCCCACAGTGCCAGCTCCTGAGGGGCACTATGGAGAGTCCAACGGACACTATCAACTTGTGGACCAAGGGTTCAGCTTAGCTCTGCAAGCTTCAGTAGGCAGTTTGGGCCCTCAGTGGATCCCTTTCAACTTGTACAGAACTTTGGCAAGGGGGTGCATGTCCACAGCTCAGCGGGTTCAGCACCCTCTGCACAGGGGCCCAGGACTTTTCCAGCAGATTCTACAGCACCCACTTGGGTTGAATCACAGGCATGGCCCATCCTGATCCACCCAGTGGCTGCCTTGGCACATCTGCTCTACTGCATAGACAGAAACCAAGTCTGCTCTGCCCTCGGTCACTTGACATGCCACCCTGAGCTTTGCCAGCAGGGAGTAGAGAGAATGGGGTTAGACAGTCAGGCTGTCAGGCTCAGCCTCTGCCCAGTGAGCCTGCATTGGCAGCCATCTAAAGATGCCAAGTTGCTCAAAGAAGTTCAAGGTTACAGCCACGGGCATCCAGAGGGCAGCTCGGGCTCTCTGAGCAGATCGCCCTCTGCTCTCCTGCCTTCACAAGACAGCAAAGGCAGGACTGGTACCCAGTCTACAAGACTCCCCAAGCAGAGTGGGTTATGCCTGCTTCCCAGACATCCCTGGCAGGGGAGAAAATGGCCTCTTTCTAAGAAATGCAAGCAAGGATTCCTGCCTTGAAGGACTGCTTCCTGGCCTGACCCCGCCCTGTGCACATGGGCCTCTCAGCTTGGCTCCATGCCCGTCTACCCTCCCAGGGAAGCCTTTTCTGCTCTGGCTAGAGCAAGCAGGACAGTGTAAACGGTGCCCTGGTACATTAACATTCGACCAAGCAGTCATCAGCAGAGTCACAATCAATTTCTCCAGACTGATTGCTATTGCACTGGGAACTTAATGGAATCAGACGGTCATTTTTCACTGGAGGAAAGAGGGAAAAAAAAGTTTTTTGTAATGGGGAAGGAGCAAAAGGAAGGACTGATTGCCCTCGACCAGCACAGAGCCACCGGAGTCACACACACACCCCCCCCGTCCCCATGACCGAGAGCAGGAGCCCCTGTGCAGGGAACACAGGGCATTCTGGCAGCTAATCACCCCACAAAATGGATACGGAGGCTTGTTAGGCAAATGAAAAATGATGGATGTTTTATTTCAACAGGGGAATTGGGAGGAAGAAGCCTGTGCAGCAACAACTAGAGAAGACAAGTGGGAGAAGCCAAGCTAAGGAGTCTGGGCACAGAGGAGGAAGCACTGGGGTTCCCCCCATTGGGGTCCCCGTGCCCAGAGCACAGGAAGGGGTGAAGCAGCAGGGCGGCAGGGCCCTCCCCACTGTGATCACCCTCTGCCCTGGGCTGACACCCCCAGCCTATGTTGCACAGTGCCAGAGGCAGGCAAGCGGCACGCAGATAGGGGAGCGGCACACAGGGTCTATGTTGTCCCAGATGGAGCCTCTGGAGATGGGTTGCAGCTTTCAGGGCGCCCGGGCTGTAATGGAAGCATGCAGCTTATCTCCTGCCTGGGCAGCCCCTAGAACACCCTGGGCAGCAGCATTTGAGGCGCATACTGGGGCACAGGGTGCTCCTGATCACTTGAGGGCATTAGGTGGGCATTTCACACGAACTCGAAAGAAGCTGGCATGGAGTCACAGAGACAGCTCTGTGGGTAGGGTGCTTGCCTTACATGTGACTGACCCAGGTTTGGTATTTGGCACTATGTATGATCACCTGGAATAGGAGTAACCCCTGAGTGCAGAGTCAGGAGGAAGCCCTGGGCATCATCTGGTGTGGCTTCGTCACCCCTCCCCCAAAAAATATAACAATGAAAGAAGCATCTGGCAGGGCACCTTCTCCCTAGAGGTTCCAGATCCAGCTTCCCCTGAAGGTCCAGTCAGGAACTGGAACTCCCTGGCCTCATGCAAAGTTCCCCTGCTGCTGAGTTAGAGTGGCTATATCTTCCTGGCTGTGTGTGTGTGTGTGTGTGTGTGTGTGTGTGTGTGTGTGATTCAGTCACAGCTCAGAGGGACTTGGGGCTTTGCTCAGGGTCCTGGTGAGGGTCCCGGTGAGTGAGCTCACACAGCCAGAAATGGACTCCAAGGCAGCCTGTCCCCAGGGATCAGGGTCCCTTAGCAGGCTGAATGGGCCAATCTTGTTTGTTTGTTTGAGAGCCACATTGATGCTCAGACTTACTCCTGGCTCTGTGCTCAGGAATTACTCCTGGCTTTGACTCAGGAATTTCTCCCTGAGTCAACCTTGGAGTCCCACCTCTCCTGAAGCTGCTCACCCAATCAGGAGAAGCCCTTGCGACTGTCTGCCCGGCCCATGTGCTGACTTCACTCACCAAGCCCTGTGAGTCTGCAGGGTATTCTCAGATGGAGGCTCACACAGACCCCAGAAGGCTGAGACCCGGCCATGCCCACATCCCATCTGCACTCAGACATCAGGGCTGGGCTCTGCCCCTGACAGCAGCGGCCTCAGGACAGATGCTCTAGCACCTCAGCTTCAGGGTGTGTCTCTCTGCCCTGCCATCAAGACAACGTGTTATGGGGTTCTCAGAACAGCAGAACAGGGCTAGGGGCTCCCACACACACGCAGGCACACACACACACCACCATCTGAATAGTGGATGTTTCTGCCGTGGTAGGTTTATCTGGAGAATCTGGGAATCCTGATTATGGAAACATTTCTGAGCATCACACACACACACATTCATACACACTCACACACACACCATCTCAAAGGTCGTTGTTTCTGCCGTGGTAGGTTGTATCTGGAGAATCTGGGAATCCTGATTATGGAAACATTTCTGAGCATCTCACACACACACACACATTCATACACACTCCACACACTCACACACACACACACCATCTGAAAGGTTGTTGTTTCTGCCATGGTAGGTTATATCTGGAGAATCTGGGAATCCTGATTCTATTCGCTTCTATGGAAACATGCTGAGCACCACATACACACAGACACAAACACACTCACACATACACCGGTGACCTACTGAACCCCTCTGCTTTGGGACAGGGAGTAAGAGCCACACCATGGTGCCCCCTTCACATCATTACCATACCGTGAGCTGAGCCAGGGGCTGGTAATCAGACGCATTAACATGTCTGCAGGAAAACTAATGAATATTCACAGTCCATGGGGGTAAATAAAGACTAAAAATAGTGGCTAGATGAATTTTCAAAAAGTGTTGCGTGCTGCGCATGTTTGGGCTCTCAGGGCTGTGGACAGGACGCGGAGAGTAATGAGACTAATCGGCAGCACTCTCTGAGCCTTCTTGGGGGCCGCATTGAAAGCAGAGACCCTGTTGAGTTGTCAAACTACTTTGGCTGGAAGAGCAAAGAGTTGGAGCACACCTGTGGATATGCACGGATATGCACCGCAGCTGCCACACGAAAGAGCAAGGTAGGATTCTGTGGGTCTTGGCACAGGTTAGAAATGGAGAAGGACGGAGTAGGAGAGAATACAGCAGGCAGGGGACTTGCCTCGCTTGCCATCAAGGTGGATTGGATCTCCGGCATCCCATAGGGTTCCCTGAGCACCACCAGGTGTAATTCCTGTGTGCAAAAAGCCCAGAGTAAGCCCCAAGCATCGCAAGCACTGTGCCCTGCTCCCTTGTGTCCCCAACAGGAGTAAAGAAGGAAAAAGAAAAATCCAAGAAGGATGGTTCAACAGTCTTTCTGCTGTGTTTGGCTGACTGACAACCAAGAGCGGGAAAGCCAGCTTCGTCCTCCTTCTGACACATAGTAGATCTCTGGACTTAGTTGACCTTCACAGAAACCTTAAAAGCCAGAACTGTCTCTCTTTCAATCGAGGGTGGGAGGTGAAGTGACTTGTGAGCTCACCCAACCTGCAATGGGGGTTTACAGCCCCCAAGCCAGAGCTCCTGCCTGTGAGGCACAGCCTTTGCTTGTTCAGGCCGGAAGGTGACCTAAGGCTCCCGCAACGCCCTGGGTGAGGGCTTTTGAGGGCCCTGCTGTGTTCTGCACACCTGCTCCCTTGAACATTGGTAGTTGGGGGGCAGGATAGAACCCCGCACAGGATTCCAAAGGAGGATTGAGCTCCCTTTACCTCTGCGGCTTACGCCGGCTTCTTGTCTTCCCAATCAATGTATCTGTGGGCTCCCTTAGAGCCCCCCAAAGGCACCCTCCTCCCTGGAAAGCTGGTAACTATCTAGAGCACAGCCTTGGGGTGTTCACTCCAGGGCTGAGGTGCAAACCCACCACACTGCAAGCCCCTGAGCTCTCTGAGCCTCAGCGCCCCCCTAGCAAGGTGCACAGTCCTGTGGGCATGAGCATGGTGGAGATTAAAGGCCCCCAGGGGCATGGAATAGGGGGGAGAAGACAAGGCAGGAACCACCTCCGAAAAGAGCACCTCTAAGTGTCCTTTCTATTACAAATGAAAAGTAATTCTCCAGTAAAATGGCTCCAAATGAAACAGGTGAAGCATTTTTTAAATGGCAAATTAATGATCTATAGTTATGACCATAATAATAATAATAATAATAGCTACCAATGATGGCATCCAGAAGGTCGAATCTGGGCCAGATCTGAGCATGCAGGAGCCACTGCCTGCTGAGTGCCAGCTGGGCTGCGGCTTGCATGCTGGAGGGCTCAGAGGGCAAGGAGGTCAGGGATTGGGGGCTGGAGGGTTCCCACATCCTGAGACTCTGGGCAAAGCTATGGACTCTCACCCCATGTGTCCTCCTCTCTGCAGTTCAGGCCTGCTCAGAGCTAAGGACTAAGAGCAGAGTAGGGTATGGCCCAATCCCCTTCCCCCAGAAGAAAAGACACTTCCTAGACTTTTTATCTATTAGCAGTGCCCAAGGGCCCGTGGAGCATGTTAGGTGGTCTTCAGGTGACCAAGTGGACTTGCTGGTCAGTAGCCAGGGCTCTCCTGGCCGCACCAGGCCTGTGTCTCTCCCACCGACTCCCTTGGGCCTTTCCCACATTGGTCAATGGGCAGAATCACCTTACTAGTCCCCAGCGGCCTCCGTTGATGCTTTGTGGTATGTTCCCACACATGCTGCCCGGCCTCCACTTCCTGGGCTTTCCTGCCCCCATTCTCAGGTCTTTGGGCCCTAGTCCATGCTTCCCTTCATATGGAGGTCTGGAGAAACAGTACAGTGGGGAGGGCATTCGCTTGCACAAGGCTGATCTGGGTTGGACCCCCAGGACCCCACGGGGTCCCCCTGCACCACCAGGAGTGAACTCTGAGCACAGTTGGGTATGGCCCTGGACAGAACAGATGCCCCTTCATTCCTGACTGGTCACAAGACCCTGCACATGACCTGCCTCCCTGCGGCAGGTCCACCCTCTCTGCAGAAGCTACAGCTTCTTTTCCTCCCTGTCCCATTCAGGCAGCCCCTCTCTGTGCCCCCACCTCATTCCGGCCACCTTTCCTTGCTCTGCCAGCCCCACTGGAAAGTCTCAGAGCACTGTCTAAGAAGTTTGGTGAGTTTCCACCACCTCGCACCTGCCACTTTCCACTCGGTGCTGTGATGCACTCAAAACCTTCGAATCCAGTTCAGCGGGCTCAGGTTCCGCTTGAGAAACAGCCTGACTTGCAGACTTGCCAGTCTGAGTGACTAGGTGCGGCCCAAACGCCAGCAGCTAATTCCTTGTAGCCATTATTAATAGCACGACACTAATTATCCCTGCAACAGACCAGGTTTCCCAGGTGGTGAGGGGCCATGTGTGTACCCAGGGGCAGAGAAAGGTCAGGATGGGCGTGAGACCCAGAGGGCAGTGGCAATGGCAGGAGGGCAGGGGTTGTTCAAGGGCCACAGGGCTGGTGGGGTGGGGGGGGGGGGCTACTCAGGGGGCAACAGGGAACCTCCCCAGCCCCTGGAATGCAATTACTGAAACCTTTTATTAGAAGTATTTGGGAGGTGATAAAAGTGTCACCAAAGATTTGCTCATCTTCTAAACTGTCATTAAAATAAAATGTATGGGTTGGGCCAATGCAGGCAATGGAGGGAGAGGAGGAGTGAGGAGGAATGATTTAAACTCGGACCTCATCAATTAAGGTCGCCAAGAGGGACGTGGAGAGAGAAATGGCGCCAGCTTGCCCACCCCACCTGCACCCCCAGATAGCCCTTCTGCACCACTCTCTCACCCCACCCCACCCTCCCAGCCCATCTTCCCTCCTGCCCAGCTCCCCCAGCCTTCTCCATACCCTGCCATGCGCTCCCCTCCCCATAGTACACCCATGTGGACCATCCGGAAGGCTGCAGGCTATTTCTTGTACCCCAGACCCTGCCCCTGTTTGATGCTGGAACCCTCTTCATGGCTCCCCAGGAGGGTGAGGTGGGGGAAGGGTGGTGGCCTCATGTCACTTAGAATCAGGGCATGTTCAAGCACCAACATCTGTGGCTCAGAGCGGGGGTGGTGGGGGTGGGATCACCCAGTGCCCCACGGAAAAACACCAGCACCCACACCCCTGCCTTCAGCTTGGGGCCCACCCAGCAACATCACTCTGGAGCTCAGATGCTGCTGTGAGTCAACTTCAGCCCCATGTTGTCACATGATCTTGGGGAAGCCCACGTGCCCGAAGAGGCCTTGTCTGAGCCATCCCCAGCCAAGTCCACGGGGCGCTAAGTCCTGGGATGTGCGATTGGCACATTAAAGCAGCAGACACTGTTCCCACAGGACAGGCCCATGAGAGGCTCAGCAGTGCCCTTGGAACAGGCGACACAGATCCACCAACAAGGCTGGGTCCTTAAGATGCTTCAGTTCATTGAGGGAGTCTCTGCTCTGAATGAGAGGTGACACGAGGCTGGCATGACCCTCCATACTTTCCCGGACAGTTCTTGTGTCCCAGCTGGACCAGGCAGGACCAGCCCAGAGGATGCCTCTGGGCCAGTTAAGTCTTACTGGCTAGAGGGAAGCTGAGGACATTCAGTCCCGGGAAGGGAAGCAGGAAGCGGACAGTCAGACGTGGACCATTTCCCACATCTCCCTGGCGGTCCCCAGCATGCGTTCTGCACAGAGCAAGGCCTGCTCCCTTCAGAGGTGCCGAGAATCAGAGAGGCCAAGCGACACCCAGGGCACGTGGCAAGACCCTGGCGCCCACCTGCAGTTCCCTGCATGCTCTGGCAGGCATGACCTCGAGGCTTTGTGGAAGCTCTAATGAGACGTGGCCAAAATTCCTCCCCCTGTCCTGAGCTCGGCAAGTTTAGGGGCTCCTTTTTGGAAAACAATATGGACATTCCTCCAAAGACTAGAAATTGAGCTCCCATTTGACCCAGCCATACCACTCCTGGGGATATACCCTGAGAAGTCAAAAAACACACAGCAGGAACACCATCCCTACTTTTATTTTCATAGCAGCACTATTCACAATGGTGAATAGTGATGGACTGGACATGTAAAAGCGTTTTGGAGACGACCGCTGGATTAGAGCCATTACCGACTGGATCCCATGGGATATCAAAAGATCACATGGCCGCCCACTTACGAGATGGTCAGACTTCTTCGTCAAGACCCTGAACGAATGGCTTGAGGCTCTTCGCATTCCTGAAGCAGCCAGATGCCATTGGGCTACACTGGCACGTGATAGGGTCAAATGGAAATGTCACTGGCACCCACTCGAGCAAATCAATGAATAACGGGATGTCAAGTGATCAAGTGACTATTCACAATAGCCAGAACCTGGAAACAACCAGTATGCCCGAGAACTGATGACTGGATAAAGAAACTTTCGACCATCTACACAATGGAATACTATGCAGCTGTCAGGAAAAATGAAATCATGAAATTTGCCTATAAGTGGATGGACATGGAGAGGATTATGTTGACTGAAATTAGTCAGAAGGAAAAAGACAGATATAGAATGACTGCATTTATTTGCATGACATAAGTAAATAAATAAATATATATATATATATATATATATATACATATTATGATACCAAAATCCAAGGTCAGGCAAAACGTGGATCAGGAGGTCTTATCAAAGGTGGAAATTCAGGACCGGAGCGATAGCCCAGCGGGTAGGGCGTTTGCCTTGCACGCGGCTGGCCTGTGCCGGCCCGGGTTCGATCCCCGCGCCCCATATGGTCCCCCGAAGCACCACCAGGAGTAATTCCTGAGTGCAGATCCAGGATCCAGGAGTAACCCCTGAGCATTGCCGGGTGTGACTCAAAAAGAAAAAAAAAAAAAAAAAAACCCAAAGGTGGAAATTACCACAAATGTGTGGGGAGTCAGAGGTTAGGTAAGACAGAGAAGGGAACATGTGCTAATAATTGTCGAAAGGGCTAACACCAACCTAGAACTCAGCATTAAATACAGGCAAAAAAATGCCCATGATGGCCTCTAAGTGTATGCATTACAATACACAAGATGTAAGAGGAGAGAGAGAGAGAGAGAGAGAGAGAGAGAGAGAGAGAGAGAGGGAGTGAGTGAGAAAGAGATAAAAGAGATAAAGAACCCGCCATAGAGGCAGGCTATGGGAGGGGGAGGGAATCAGGGACATTGGTGGTGGGAAATGGGCACTGGTGGAGGGAGGGGTGCTGGAACACTATGTGTCTGAAACCCCCAAACATGAACAACTTTGTAATTGTATATCTCATGGTGGTATAATAAAATATAAATTAAAAAATGTTTAGGGGCTCCACATGCAATCTCAGCTACATCCACTGGGCACGGCCCAGGACCACACACTGTGCCAACCAGAGAGAGTGGCAAAGGGCATCGTTGTCTGATCACTGTCTGTTGAGATCTGTGTGTAGGTCCTGAGGGTTGCAGCCCCAAGAGGTAAAATGTGATCAGTCTAAATCAGTCATGCAAATCCTTTTCCTCACTGTCAGGGATTGGTCCAGCACCACTGACCAAATATCCTGGTACCAATGGGAAGAAGAGGAGTGGAATCCCACTGGGAGTGTCAGGGTAGAGAGTTGCCTCTTGCTGAAGAGGAAGGCACAGGAGAAAAGGGCCTGTGGCTTTCCTTCTCTCACCCCCCCACATTGCTTCCTGCTATTGGTGATCTGGGCTGAAGATGTGATGCCTGGAGCCATGGCAACCATACTACAACCATGAGGTAACATTGCTGAGGGCAGCAGAGCAGGAGGGTAGAAAATAGGTGGCTGACGTTGCTGGGTAGCTGTGTCCTTGGAACCACTTGTCTTAACAAGGTCATCCATGACTGTGCTTATGTCGTTGTTTGTAATTTCATTACCTGCAGTAAGGATCATCCTAAGAGGATAATGATGATTATGTACTTTATGAAGTAGACGTATCAGGAAGCTGGGTTTAAGGCCAGAGACAAAGCACAGGGGCTAAGGTTCTTCTCTTGCCTTCCACCAAACCTGTTAGACACCACAAGTGGTGCCCCACCCCCAAGCACTGCCAGGGGTAACCCATAAAAACAGTCTGGAGTAGGTGCTGATCACTGCAGGGTGTGGCCCAAACAGCCCTCCCCAAAGTGGGAGGTGGAGGAAGCTGATTTTAGGGAGGATATGATTCTGTCTACTTTACAGCTCCACCACTTTCAAGGAGAAGATTCAGACACACCCTCATCCCCACCAAGCGCCTGCCCCAGCCCTGCCCTGGGCTGGCTGCCACAGGGGAGGGCCAGAAGAGGAAACTGGAACCCTAGCTCCTCTCCTCATTCTGGCCCCAAAGTGCCGTATCTGGTGCACACAGTTGGAATGTGTGTTTTGGAGCTAGAAGCATTCAAGATAACAGGACTCGACCTGCATCGAGTAAAACCCGTCCTGCCCATCAGAGGCCAGGGCTGTCTCTAACCTTCCAGGACGGTCACCCCAGAGGCAGTGGGTGACATGGCGAAAAAACACCATCTGTGCCCTCCAGATGCTTCAGGGCCAGTTCACCTGTCCTTTTCTTCTTCCAGGAAGCCTGCTCGAATTGCAACGTTCTGACCTAGACCCCGGAGTGTATCAGGGACAGAATTTCTTTTCTGCGGACGGTGAGTATATGTGGAGGTCCTGCAGCTGTGTCCTACATAGAGGACAGGTGGCTGTGCCCGCACGGGTTTCAGCACCCAGCAGAACGGAAGCCACGCTGCATGTTCCAGTGTGCCCTCACTCCGGGAGACCAGCAGGACCAGCAGGTCCCCTCGGGTCACTCCCACCCCAGTGGCCACAACCCCCATGAGCACCCTAAGTCCACATAAACCCAACTACTGCCAGGAGCATCTGTCCCCAGCGAAGATTCTTTATGATGTACCAAGATCCCATGGGCTGCAGGACAGCCGTGGGGCGAGGTCTGCTGGTGAACCCCAGACTGGCCTTCCCTGGGATATAGGCAGGACAGGGGTCCCTGCGGTAACAAAGACACCGGAGGCCAGGATGCTGCTCTTGGTAGGGGCAGCTGCCAGTGTGAGGCCCTGATTCCATCCCCTGCTCCAAAGAAATAAACAGCAGCAAAGCAGGGTGTGAGGGAGGGGCGTTCTCAGATAGGCCCCAGGGGAGTGTGGCGGGCTCTGGCGGGTCCCTCCGGCTTCCCTTGCCTGGTCCTCATCCCTGGGGACACGCATCACAGCTGCGCAAATCTCCTAGCCCCTCCCTGAGTATTTTTAGTCACATTTAATTTGGCAGCGCTGAACACTTTTGATTTCACCATGATTAGCCAGAGCTTGTGTGTGTGGCTGTTTTTCTTCTTCTCGCCCCGCATGTCTCCCCCAAGGGGACTGGGTGTTGTTTTGACTTTTATGTGCTACAATAAAAACTTTCATTGTAGCAAAATGTTTGCTCGTCAAAATTAGCTTGCTTAATTCCAAAGAATTGTTTCATCTCGGCTCCAAAGGCACCGGGGATCTTTTTTACAAGACGAATTGGCTACCAGCCAGCCTCTCGGGGACAATCCTCTGCTCTCCCCCTGGAATTCACCTTCCCAGGAAGAGCCGTCCTGCCCGCCTGAGCCTGTCGGGGCCCTGCAGCATTGGGACATGGATGAACAGCCCAGAGACATGCCCACAGCACAGCCAGGCGGAGTGTGTACTCACAGACACACAGACACATATGGATACATACAGATACACACAGGTACACACAAATACACACACAGATACACACAGACACTCACAGATACACACAAACACACACAGATACAGATATACACAGACACACATGTATACACATAAACACATGATACACATGGGTACACACGGATACACACACAGATACACAAAGACTCAGATACACACAAACACACATGGACACAGAAACACATATACATGCACAGACACATGCACAGAGAAGCACAGACACACACAGAGATATATATACACACACATATGCACACATACAGGCACACACACATGCAGGCACTCAACAGGCACACAAACACACAGATACACAAAGATACACAAATCTACAAAGAGACACACAGAGACACACAGATACAGGCACACAGAGACACACAGAAACACAGAGAGGTAGACAGACACACAGACACATACAGACAGACACACAGATAGACACACACACGAAGGCAGACAAAACACACAGGCACACACAAATGCACCTGGGCTCACACAGACACAGACACACAGACACACAAAGATGCAGTCACTAGCTCTAGCCATCACTGTAGGAGTCACTCTTGTGGGCACAAGCTCACCACGAAAGACAGACAGACAGAAAGACCCTCGAGTGCACGGACAATGCACAGGCACATAGACCCACCACAGGGCGGGTCAGTGAGGTCTCTGGTGGGCGAGACCAAGCCCTCCCTGCAGTCCTGAGTTCTCTGGCCCAGGCCAGGGGTGATGGTCACCGCATGGGAGAGTAGGTTTAGCTCAGATCCTAGGAAAGCAGTGAGCAGACTTAACCAGCAGGGTCAGAAACAGTGGGGACAGAAGGAAGGTTCTAGAAACCATCCACAGATGGCGAGGGGTGCTTTGGCTCCTCCGATGTGGCTCAGACCTTCTGAGGCCACTAAATGTCAGGGTGCTCCTTCCTCCTCTTCTGCCTCTGCACTTGGGGATCACAGCCAGACAGTCTTGGGACCAGCCAGTTCCCTACGAGCAGAGAAGACACCTAGACTGAGTCTCCAAGACTTTCTCTCACCCTCATTCATGGGCGTGAGGCCAAGGACAGTTCACACGTGGGCCAAGGACAGGCAGCCGCAGCTGCAGAGTGTCCACTCCCTTCTCCTGCCTTTGACAGACCGACTAAGGCCAGGAGGGTCTGGAAATGTCCAGGCTGGCTGGCCAGCACGGGGCCCCCATTGGACTCCAGGCTGACCACAAAGCTGTTGCATGGGTAGCCACTGAGCAACCTCAGCATAGCTAGGGCCGTGATGACCATCTCTGGTCAGAGTGGGTGGCACAGTAAAAGGGGCAGGCCGGTCAGTTGCTGGGTGGCCACGGCGCCTAACCTCACCCCCCACAGCAGGCGAGGTCAGGGGGCAAGAGGGAGAGAAGAGCAGGTAAGCGGGCAGCTCTGTCCACATGTCCACATAGCGACAGGAAGGAACCAATGGTCCACACAGCTCTGGGGTGACCCTATCACTCTGCCACCCACCTCGGGCACTTCTCAGCATCTCTCCTTGGAGGAAAACAGCTGTGGAGAAGCCACCTGGGGCCCCTAGAGGGAGCCTTCCTATAGCTGGGGAGCATCTCCCCATCCTGTTCCCTCTGCTGCCGACCAGCCTTGGGAAGAGGCTATGGTGGGCACGGTGCATCCCAGAAGCTTTGCCAAGAGGGTGACCCCTGGAGGTGTGTCTGGGATCTGGGTCCATCTGGAGCACGGAGACTGTGTGTGACCCATCCCCTGCATTTATCCTGCCTCACTGTGTGGCCCTGGGGAAGTTGCTTTCCCACTCTGTGGTTCCCTTGTATAGAAAGGAAAGGAAGGGGAAAGCGTACCAGACAGAAGCCGGAGGTGGTGGGCAGACGGACACAGGATGTCCGAGTGAGGTGCTGGTGGTCCCAGAGCTTCTGCAAAGGCAAATGGCAGCCCCTGAGGTGCTCTGGCTTCCCAGTTATCGGGGAAGGGGCTTTTGATCCTGGAAACCAGAACCACTATCAAAAGAGAAAGTTAAAAGTACTGGAAAACCCCGAAACCTGGGGAATGTTGTTTACCAAGAACACTTGAAGAAAGTAATCATTGTTTTCTCCAGAAGCAGTCTCTGAAGGGCACTTGAAATACCTGAGTGAGAAATACTCCAACCAGAGCAAACCCGGGGACTGGGGGGTTGGGGATGGAGGATGCCTTGTTGCCTCTGTTGCGATGGGGGTCAGGGGTGCTCACACAGGAAAGGGGGAGGGTGGGCAGGACTGTGTCCTGCTCCCCTCCTCCCTCAGAGCTGGGCCACAGTCCAGCATCTCTCCAAAGGTGAATTGAAAAAGAACTACATTCTCACAAAAGGAGAAAGGCAAGTTGGGGGGCCAGAGAGATAGCACAGTGGGTAGAGCACTTGCCTTGAAATGCAGCAGACCTGCGTTCTATCCCCTACATCCCATCTAGCTCCCTGAGCACCACCAGGAGTAATTTCTGAGAGCAGAGCCAGGAGTAGCCCCTGAGCACTGCTGGGTGTGGCCCTCAAACAAAAAATAAATATAATATTTTAAAGCAACTCCTGGAGGCATGGGGTCCGGGCGTGTGCTACACCCTCAATGGGCACCAGTGTCCAGAGAAGCTTCCGCCCTTCCTCTCTACTCACTTGCCTCACATTTTTTGATAACCAGCAGGGAAGTGCCTGAAGCAGGACCAGCCCACTGACAGTACTGGTTTAAAATATACAGGAGGGAGAACACTACAAGAAGAAAACAGCCAACCTCATCAAAAATGGGGAGAAGAAATGAGCAGAAACTTCAACAAGGAAGAAGTTCGAATGGCCAAAAGACACATGAAAAAATGCTCATTATCATTAGTAATCAGAAAGATGCAAATCAAAACAACAAAGAGATATCACCTCACACCACAGAGACTGTCACATATCCTGAAGAGCAAGAACAACAAATGCTGGCGGGGATGCGGGAAAAGGAACTCTCATCCATTGTTGGTGGGAATGTCGACTAGTGCAGCCTTTCTGGGAAATAATATGGACATTCTTCCAAAGACTGGACATTGAGCTCCCATTTGACCCAGCCATACCACTCCTGGGAATATACTCTGGGAAGCCAAAAATACGCAGCGGAAACACCATCCCTACTTTTATGTTCATAGCAGCATTATTCACAATAGCCAGAATCTGGAAACAACCAGAGTGTCTGAGAATTGATGACTGGATAAAGAAACTTTGGTACATCTACACAATGGAATACTATGCAGCCATCAGAAAAAATGAAGTTATGAAATTTTCCTATAAATGGATGGACATGGAAAGGATCATGTTGAGTGAAATTAGGCAGAAAGAGAGAGACAGATATAGAATGACTGCATTTATTTGCATGATATATATATATATATAATATATGTGTGTGTGTGTGTGTGTGTGTGTGTGTACATATTATGATGCCAAAATCCAAGGTCAGGCGAAGCATGGATCAGGAGGTCTTGTCAAAGGTGGAAATTATCACAAATGTGTGGGAATCAGACATTACAAGGCTAGGTAAGACAGAGAATGGAACAGTGTGCTAATAATTGTCGAAAGTGCTGATCCCAACCTAGGACTGAGCATTAAATACAGGCACAAAGGTACACATGACAACCTCTTTTTTTTTTTACATGACAACCTCTTAATGTGTGCATTGTAATCGACAATGTGGAAGGGAAGGAAAAGAGAAAGAGAGAGAGAGAAAGAGAAAGAATTTAAGAACCTACCACAGAGGCAGGCTGGGGGAGGGGGAGGGAATCGGGGACATTGGTGGTGGGAAATGGGCACTGGTGGAGAGATGGGGGCTGGAACATTGTATGACCAAAACCCAAATATTAACATCTTATGAACATCTTTGTAACTGTATATCTCACTGTGGTATAATAAAATATTATATATATATATATTTAATATATATTAAATATATATTATATATATTAAATATATATTACATATAATATATATTATATATATAATATTTCATTATACACACACATATATAATATATATGAAGGTCCAGCTAACCCTCATATATGTATGAGGGTTAGCTGGACCGACTGCAGGGAGGCTCTGGAGCACAGAAGGCTGAGTCTGAGCCCCACACACAAGACCCCTGAACACTGTGCCGGAGTAGCCTGGGAAGATTGTCAGGAGGAACCCCCAGGCCAAACAAAAGTCCACTGACTTAGGTCCTATTCAGTACATGTGATGTATAAAGATGTAAATATAAATAATCTACTTGTAATAATAGTATTGCTCAATGCAACAAAGAATGACGCTGGGTTGGTGAAAGAAACCATCACTTCCTTTTCTTTTTAAATCTTTTTATTCTGACCCTGGGATTTGCAAAGCTACTCACGGTTTAGTTTCAGGTGTACAGTGTAGGGCACCTACTCCACCCCCCAGGGCCCACAGCGGCCACTGTACCCCTCCCCCCCAGTCCACCTCCTTACAGGCCATTTGAAAGTTTGGTTGCTGTGGTTTGGGTCTTCTGCTTTCAGTGCTGTTGTCTCTGTGATTCATGATGCACCAATCCTCTGTACCACCCTGACCCTGACGCCCCTCCCCTCCCCCGCACTTCCATTCACCTAGAAGCAATTACTTCTGCCACCCTGAAGCTCACCCTTTTTGGACAAGAGATCAGTGGCTCCCTGGGAGAGGGGCAGGTGGCCAAGGAAACCTGCCCAGCATGTTGGCATCACCTCCCCTCCCACCCCACAGAAGAAGCTCCCAGATCCTGACCCTCTCACTGTCTCCCTCTACCTCTGGGCATTCCAGCAGCCGCTACCCTGCTGAAAGGGACTGAGATGCCCAAAACAGGCAGAATTATCCCTTCCCCAAAGTCTCCCTTCACCCTTGATTTATTGATGGGGCCAGTGACTTACCAGGGAGAGGCCCTGGTCCCCCTCCCCTCCCCTACAGACCCCAAGGTGCTGGGCATGGCTTCCTTCAGGAAGATATTCCAGCCCAGCACTTACTTCCTGGAGTTCAGTAGCCTCCCTCCTGTGAGAAGAACCTTCAAGGTCTGGAAACAGACCTCAGCTCTGGGGTGCTGAGGGCCTCACGGGGTGGGAGATATCGGAGAGAGGGGGGTCAACACAGAGCCCCTTATATTTGCAGACTCAGATCCTGTTTGCCAGGGAGCTTTGAGGGGTCCTGACTCAGTCTTCCCATCTGTACAATGGGAAAGATCAGGATCTGTGTGGAGCTGAATGCATCATTTTAGAGCAGTAGGTGTATGACCAGTGGCTGGGGGTTGAAGGGAGGTTCAGCTGGACCTCTCTGCCCAGCAAGAAATAACTCCAAGCCGTAAGGGGAATGGGGCTGGCTGTCACACACAGCTTGGACTTCCTGTCCCCAATTCTCTTTCTCTCTGCCTTTCCTTCCTGGAAGTCACTGACATTTGAAAATGAGAATAGGGCTGAGCAATAGTACAACTGGGAGGGCATTTGTCTTGCACATGGCCAACCCAGATTTGATCCCAGGAACCCCATATGGTTCCATGAGCACTGTCAGGGTAATTCCTGACTGCAGAGCCAGGAGTAACATCTGAGCATTAACAGGTTTGCCACCACCAAGAAAGAAAGAAAGAAAGAAAGAAAGAAAGGAAGGAAGGAAGGAAGGAAGGAAGGAAGGAAGGAAGGAAGGAAGGAAGGAAGGAAGGAAGGAAGGAAGGAAGGAAGGAAGGAAGGAAGGAAGGAAGGAAGGAAGGAAGGAAGGAAGGAAGGAAGAGAGAGAAAGAAGGAAAAAAGGAAAGAAAAGGATAATCAAGCAGAAATAGAACTCGGGGTCACCCACTGCAGGGCAGGGCCACCTCCATGCTGTGGATGGGGGCTGAGCCTCCGAGGTGGCACTGGGGGTGGGGTGGAGGCTGTGCTCCTTCTCTGACAGTGGGGACCCCAGGCAGGCAGGGCGGCTCCCACGCACCACGCTAGTGGCAGGCCCTGCTCAGACAATGCAGGCACACAATCATTCATTATAACTCAATTACAGTGATTAAAGCTGGTGGCGCTCGTGTTGCCAACAAAATTTACTCCCCATGTCATCAGCCACAGAGAGCAGCAGCTGATGGCTGCATCTCCCCACCATATGCGCCAGCTCCCCAGGGGCCTTCAGCGCAGTCTACAAATGGGGGTGCACTCAGGGGAGCCACCCCCACCCCATCATCACTCACTGGCCCCCTAACAGCCCAGCGTGTGGGCAGACGGGGGGGGAGGGACATGAACACTTCTGCTGGAGCAGAGCCCCTGAGGTCTGGGAAGGAAACTGAGGCACAGAGCAGGCCGGCTTCTCTCAGCCTCCCTGTGTACACAGTTGGGACAGGGGAGGGCCTAGTGGGCACTGGGCTCCCCCTCAGCGGGGATGGCTGGAAGCAGGTGCACCACGGACTGGGCAGACCCAGACCCCACCTCCTGCAGCCCTGACCCTGGAATTCCCCAGAAGAACTGAAAGATGAAACTGAGGAAAGGGGCTGGGCTCTGGGGACTCTTCGGTGAGTTTGCAATGCAAAATAACCCAGGAGCCCCGAAAGATGAGTTTTAGTTTCCTCTCTCTCTCTGGGGCTGGGCAGACAGGCAGGAGACACAGGGCACCAAGGCTGAGGAAGTCCTTATGGGAGTTCCATGCCAGGTCATTTTTGGGCTCCCAGGCCTCAGTTTCCCCAACTGTTACAAGGTTGCTGGACTAGCTACAGTTTCCTACAATGTGTTATGGGAGGAGTGTTTTTTTTTTAAATTTGATAAATTCAACTTGAGGACCCTTCTAAGCAGTGGTCAGGAAGCCTGACCATGCCAGGACCCTTTGCCAGTAAAGCTGAGGTCAGCAGGGTATTGGGTTGGGTCTATCAGGTGCCAGGAAATAAACTCAGGTCCTGGCAGGTACTTCACCCCTGAGCAAGTGCCCAGCCCCTGGAGAAGGAAATTTTTATCTTTGGGGTTGGGAGCCACACCTGGCATGTTTGGGCTGACCCTGTGGTGGTCCTCTGGCTTGCAAAGGTGGAGCGCCATCCCACTGAACTCTGCAGAAGGCCTCAAGTGAAGTGTGGAAGCAGAGAACATGGATGACTTAGAAGTTACTCCCACTTGTTCTGGTTCTCACGGTTTTGTGTCTGGATGGGGACTCCCCAGTGGGGTTCTGGGGCCCCAGGAACATTCCTGGGGATGCTGCATGCGGTTTTGGCCATACCATGCAGCACTCGGGGCACTCCCGTGGCACGTGAATTGGGTCCTGCCATGCAGGTGTCACCAAGACCTAACTAGTGCCTGGGTAGGCCACACGGTAGAACCTGGGCCTGGCGCAAGCAGAGTGTGTGCTCCATACTGTGAACTACTGTCCTGCTCCCAATCTCAGTCATTCTGATCCACCAAGGAGAGAGTTTCTTTGGGGTGTTGGAGGATCCTCCACGTTTCTCAAAACACTGCTCCTTTATTTGGATAGAGGGTGTATATTTTTGTTTGTCTGTGTTTTGGACCTTGTACTACACCTAACTGTGCTCAGGGTTTACTCCCTGGCTTTGAGTTCAGGAATCACTCTTGAACAGTTAGGGGACCATATAGAATGCCAAGGATCAAACACAGGTCAGCCATGTGCAAGGCAAATACCCTCCCCATTGCATTATCACTCAAGTCTAATAATAAGCACTTTCTTCTGTTTGTTTTTTGGGATATTTCACCTAGCAATTACTCCTGTCGGTTCTCAAGGAACCATATGGGATGCCAGGGATAGAAGCTGGTTTGGCTGCGTGCAAGGCAGGCACCTATCCACTGTATTTTCTCTCCAGCCCCCAATATACAATGTCATGATGGGACTCAGGGGTGCTGGGGACTGAACCCAGGTTGGCCTTATGCTAGACAAATGTCCTACCTGCTTATTCCAGCTTTGTCAAAGGCTGTTTTTTTTTTTAATTCTCCCTTCTTTTCTAAACAGAGACAGTAGAAGGAATGGAAGTGTAGCTAGTTAGACTGTCTTGGTTGCATTTAGGGGGGATGGGGCTGGGTGTGGACACTCAACCATCTCTTTGCGGACCCCAGCAGAACCCTTGCCTCCCACTTCCCTCCTGGGTCCCCACTGCTCCCACTGGGTTGATATGACCCACTTTGGAAAACACTAGTCGCTACCTATTGGAGAGGTGTGTGAAAGGTGGACTTGAACTCTGTATTGGTTTTCCAGTCCATTCACTCTACTTCTCCACTCAGTGAGAGGAAAGGAATTTCACTGGAAGCATCATTCATTCCGGCACTCAACTCCTGAGATCCTAGTATGGGACAGGCACTGCATTAGGATCCAGACATGCAGAATGGCCCAACCCCAATTTCTACCCATAGCAAGTGTAAAGTCAGGTTGGGAAAATGGGACTTACAGCAATTGGAAAATGTCAAGATAAGAATTTGAAATTCATTTCACTTAGATGTAAATCACTCCCCAATTAAATCTACTTTGAAAGAAGATTCAGGTAGAAGATCAATAAAAAGTCTTTAAGACTGAATTGGAAAGATAGGTAGATTTTCCAATGCTTCTGGACCTTGAACTAACATATATTTACACACACACACATGCACACACACACACACCTGACTCTACTACAATGACACATCCAAGAAGAGGACAAATAAACACCCAATAAGCACATGAAAAAGTGCACATTGAGAGCTGGAGAGATAATACAGTGGGTAGGAGACTTACCTGTTTGTCTTTCATGCAGTCAACCCAGGTTTGATCCCCCAGCATCCCATACAGTTCCCTGAGCACCAAAAGGAGTAATTTCTGGGTGTAAACCCCCAAAAAATGCTTATTATTAGACTTGAGTGATAGTGCAATGGGTAGGACATTGCACATGGCCAACCTGGGTTTGATCCTCGACATCCCATATGTACCCTAAGCACGTCAGGAGTGATCCCTGAGCATAGAGCCAGGAGTAAGCCCTGAGCAACATCAAGTGTAGCTCAAAAAAAAAAAAAAAAAAGAAGGAAGAAAAAAGCTAATAATCACTTAGTATTAAGGAAACAAACCAAAACAATGAATTTTCACACCAGTGAGAATGGCATATACATTTTTTATTTTAAACTAAACTAAAAACCGGAAGCAACAATTGTTCGTAAGGATGTGTCAAACAAGGGCCTTCACTCACTGTGGGCAGAAACATCACCTGCTCCTGCCTCTATGGAAACTCCATAAAAGTAAGAATGGAGTCCCCACAAGAGCCATCTTAGCCCACATCTAGGCACTGAGCCCCAAACACAAAAACATGGATTCCAAAGGACATTGGCTACTCGCACAGCAGTCAGGTAGGGAAGCAACTCAGACATCAGCAACAGGCAGATGGAGAGAGAAGGGAGCGTATGTGTCCATTAAATGGGACAGTCTACAGCCACAGGAAAAACATAAACTCACACAGTGTGTGGCATGGAACTGGGGGCATCACGCTGAGAGAATTAAGCCAGACTTAAGCTGTGGAGATAGGACGGCAGGTATTAGCCTTCAAAATGATGCTAATTCAAATGAAGAAAGTTTATTTTGTTTGTTTTGGTGTCACAGTCAGCAGTACTCAGGACTTACTCCTGGCTCTGTGCTCAGAGATTATTCATAGCAGGGCTTGGGGAACCATATGAAGTAGTGGGGATCAGAACCTAGGTTGGCTACGTGCAAGGCAAGTTCCCTACCCTTTGTACTACCATTCTGGCCCTGAAAAATAAACTTTAAAATGAAAATGTGGGGCCGGAGCAATAGCCCAGCGGGTAGGGCATTTGCCTTGCACGTGGCTGGCCCATGCTGGCCCGGCATCCCATATAGTCCCCTGAGCACCGCCAGGAGTAATTCCTGAGTGCAGAGCCAGGAGAAACCCCTGAGCATTGCCGGGTGTGACCCAAAAAAGCAAAAAAAAAAAAAAAAAAAAAAAAAAAAAGAAAAGAAAAGAAAAAGAAAAGAAAATGTAGTCGTGGATCAGAAAGACAGACGAGGGGACTGGAGCCATGCTTTGTATGCGGGAGGTCTGAGTGTGGCTCCTAGCACCACACGGGTCCCTGAGTTCCACAAGGAGTATCAAGCTAGGCATAGGCTCCAAGTGCCACCAGGTGTGATTCCCATGGCCCCCACCCCAAAGTAGACAATTTGGGGAAATTTGAAAATTCACTGTTTGGGTAATTTGACTATATTATTGTTTGGGGTGAGTAAGTAGTATTGCAATTCTGTTTTTTAAAAGGATCTTGAATTTTGGACATACTAGGACATTTGCTAATTAATCAGTGAGCTACTCAATAGTTGTTGCATAATACTTCCCTGATGGTGGCTGGGTGGAAGTAGAGGGTGAAGCTAAACACCGGATGAGCCCCGCGTGGCTCTCTGTGGCGCCTGGATGACGAGCGTGATGAAGACCCATTATACTCCTCGCTACTTCTGCATCTGTCGGCCGTATTTCACCGTGGAAAGCTAAACAAACTGAATCCATGTGGTCTCTACGGTTCCTGCACATTCATCAGATCAGAGCCCAGAAGCAGCAGTCCAGACAGGACTCGGGAATGGCGTAAAGGGAGCCTTCAGCGCAAGACTCGACAAGGCCCGGTGGTTCACGGGATCTGCAGTCCAGTTCTGCAACTGAGCATGTGTGTTGCCCCTGCACCCCTTAGACTATACTCTGAGAACCAGCAGAGCCCGTGGGACCAGTGGGCGATTCTGACCATGTCCCATGTGGGTCCCACTCCTTTGTTCTGGTACGCCCTGGGGATCACTGTGTTGTTCACACAAGTGCTGGCTGAGGACATGATGCTCACATTTATTTCAGCTGCAACGTTCGCTGGGGTCATACACTTTGGTTTAGATGCTCACATACAAACCTCTCTTTGCCTGTATACACCGGGAGCTCACGCCCTACGCTGGCCCAGACCATGACCGAGCACTAAGGAACAAGCCACCATATCATGCTTACAAGTAGAAATTCTAGCCAGTCATCTCTTGAGGGCTGGCTTTTATTTCGTTCAGTTATAAAAAATTTTAAGCATTTAGAAAAGCACAAATATATGTTTGTTTATACAGATATAAACAATATATACATATGTTACACAGATCTAAAACTATATATATATAGAGAGAGAAAGAGAGAGGGAGAGAGAGAGAGAGAGTGAACATCTTCCATGAACATTTCCAAAGGTGATAGAATGTGCTAGAAGGCATCGCTGACTCCCTCCCACCCCAGCTCCCTTCCTCTACCCTCTCTCCCCCATGAGGTTTTTTTCTCATGTTTTTATCTTCTGACATACATACACTTAAATTTAGAATTGTTTAGTGTGGATTTATCTTTGACATAAATAGTACCATATCATATATTTCCTTTTGCAACTTGCTCTTTTCCTCTTTTTACACAATATTGTGTTTCTGAGCTTGCGCCAAGTTGATACATAGATGCTCTAGCTGATGCATTTTAATGCCTCACAGCAATTTCATTATACAAAAAAGGCAGAGAGTTCTCCCCCATTTTCTCCAACACATGACAGGTTATTTGGAGTGTTCCGAACAACAGGCAGCCCCCGTCCCTGCAGGCAGGTCTCTTTGTTTGTGTACTTGTGTAAATGTTTCTTTCAGTACAGAGCCGCAGAGAGATGGATGGACACAGTCCTGACTTTCAATAGGTCATAGGGTTGGGTTATGTTGCCTCAACAAACAATTGCCTAATTGTTGTACCAAGTGGGTGACCCAGTAAGGCTCCCAGTCAAATTTGATGCTGCTAGTAATGCCTGATCCACAAGCAACTTTCCTGTCATTCAATGAGTAAACTCACCTACACAGTGGGAAGGGGCTCTTCAGTGTCCCTGCGTTCCCCAAGCATTTCCTGGAGGACTGGGGAGATGGGCATCATTGTATGTTGGTGGGCATTCCTGCTCTCTGCCATCCCCCATGTTTGGCCCATCTCTGTCCTCTACCCAGTATCTCTGGGTTGTTTGTTTTATTTATTTATCTATCTATCTATTTATTTATTTATTTTTTAATTATACCACCATAAGATAAGCCATTACAAAGCTGTTGGTGATTGGGTTTCAGTCATACAGTGTTTCAGCACCCATCCCTCACCCAGTACACATTTCCCACCACCAATGTGCCCTGTTTCCCTCCCACTTCACCATCCACCTGCCTCTAAGGAGACGCTTTTCTTCTTATTGCTCTTCTTGTGCTCATTGTGGTTTGCAGTACATGCACTGAGGGGTTATCATGTAACTATACCTTTACCTACTTTCAATACTCAGCTCTAGTCTAGCATTACCATTTCCAATTATTGTTGGCAAACTGGTTCTTTCTTTATCTTACTTATGGGCTATTTGCTTTAATGTCCTTATTTGGAAAAATTATCATTTAAAACAACTATATTTTTTGTTTCTTTTTTTTTCACTTTATGTAGATGTATTGTGCGTGTTCGATCTTAAGGAAATCTGACTGGTGTCTTTTTATTTTCCGTGTCTTGCTGCATGATCCTTTTCCCCCAAAGTCTGACCGCTGTTCTCCAATAGTTCATCCTAAGTGTTTCAAGACTTTTATTTGTTGGAGATCCATTTCCTCATGTAAAAATGGCCTGTTGGGCCAGAGCAACAGTACAGGAGGGGAGGGCATTTGCCTTGCATGTGACCAAACCAGAATCGACCCCTGGTTTCCCATATGGTCCCTGAGCACCGCCAGTAGTAATTTTTAGTGCATAGTCAGATGTAAGCCCTGAACACTGCCAGGTGTGACCCCAAAACAAAGGCCTGTTGTCCTGAACTCTTTGCTGAATGATATCTTTTTCTAGCTATGTGGCAGTCTACTCATGGGCGTTGTTCTATTCCATTGGTCTGTCTGTCTACACATGCAGATTAATTAGCAGGACATTTGCTAATTAATCAGTGAGCCCACATGGGCCTTTGATCTCATGAGTTATAATGTTCATGTCTATTCTGACATATTTCTCTCCACTTGACCTTCCAGCTACCTTCAGCCGCCCAGTCATGCTCCTTGCTCCTTGTCATTTCCGGTCTTGTCCTGAGTTTGGGAGCATGAGAGTCTTTATTTATGACATTAAAGAATCCTTTTCCTTTCTTTCAAGGTAGGCTAGTCAAACTGCTTTCATTTAATTACATTCCAAATACTTGAAAGCCACACAATTGAAAGCAATGCTGTTCAAGGGCAGACTTCTTCCACCACATGAAACTGGCGGCAGTCTCCAAGCTTCCTGTCCTAGGAGTTAGAAGTAGGAGAGGCCTGAGTCCAGCTTCAGGCCAGGCTTGAATCTTTAGGTGTTGCATCACACCCTACTTGTTCACTTGAACCACTTTTCTTCCTATTGTTCATTGATTTGCTCGAGTGAGCACCAGTAACATCTCCATAGCTGCTAGTGTAGCCCAAGGACATCTGCTCACTCCAGGGACACAAGAGCCTCAAACCATTTGTTCAGGTGATGAGAATGGAGGTCTATAATTGTTGCTGGGTTTTGGCATATTAATTATGACATGGGTAGCTTGCCAGGCTCTGCTGTACCGGTGGTATACTCTTGGTAGTAGGCTCTCAGTGCGTTCATTTACTGATGAACCACAACGATTTTCTCTTGGGTGGAGCTCTGATGAGCTGTGGAGTTCAGATGTTGAAAATGGCGACCCTCAGTGTGTGTGTGTGGGGCGTCCTCTGGCTTCTCGCGAGGCTCTGTTGGGATGGCGGGCCAGGGCTAGAGCCTGCCTTCCGTCCTGGACGCCTGATGATCAGCTGAGCATAGGGAGCCGGTAGCAGCTCTCCCTACTTGTTAGCCCTGGATTTTTCTCCTTCCTATAAGCCTTTTCATATGTTTAGGCCAAGGGATTTGTTTCTTCTATAAATGCAAAAAGATGGTTGGGCAGCTGAGGGGTGAGTTGTTTTAACTCTAAATTATTTACCCCGGGGTTTCCATCATATTTTCCAAATATAAACCTCAGTACCATTCAGACTGATCATACCCCTAAGGGAGGTCCTCTATGAGGGACCGCATGGTACCAGGAAGAGTCCACCCTGGCTATGAAATAGGACTTTTACAATAGCCCTGCTCTGACCCAACAAGGTCAGACACAGCTTTGTTCTGACCTAGATAAGGTGTGAATAGCCTCGCAGAGGAGCAGAACACTTAAGACTTGCCTTGGAGCAAAGCAAGGCTGGACCCTGAGGGGGAAAGGGTCAATCCAGCCTGGGAACATAGTTTGGATCATAGGATGTGGTCTCCCAAGATCACCATGGTGTAGCTATACATCCCTGTTCCTCTTACTCTGTTTATACAAGACAACTAATCCCTTGGCCTAAACATATGCAAAAGGCTTATAGGAAGGAGAAAAATAACCTCTCATCAGCAATGCAAAAACTCAGGGCTAGCAAGTAGGGAGAGATTCAACAATGAGATAAATCACTTTCATTGATAAGATCAGGGGCCCAGGATAGACTCATCTTCAAATACAAAAGATCTAACTTTTTTTTAAAACATTGGTTTTTGTCATCCAGATTGAATCTGAGGTTTCTATGTGTGAAGCACAATGCTTACCAGTGACTTCATCTCTGAGCACTGAGTGTGACATTTTTAAAAAGCTTCAAGCCCTGATTCACCAGAGCCCCACACAACAGAGTGTGTTCAAGTTCAAGCCCAGGTAAGCATTTCTCGGAGGCGAAAACCACCGGGCGTTCATGGAGATGGAGCTGGGGTCCTCCTTTCCCCCTCTGCCCATCCAGGAGGCCTGGTGGACCCGCCCACAAACTGTCTCAGGGTTATCGGCCATCATGCAGAGACTCAGACACATGGGGGAGAGCTGCCATCTGGCTCTCCCCAAGTCGCGTGGCTGCTTGCATTGCAGTACATCAAACTAGTCGAACAAATCACATTCTAGAAACTCAGAAACTCAGAAAGTAAATTCAAGAACAGAATTTGGCCAGATCTCCCATAACCAAGAATAGGGAAGAAAATGGATTCATCAGTAATATTGCCATATATGTGCTTTAACGGTCAATACAATCAGTGACAGCTGATGGAGCAGGCATGGGGATTGGGGTGGGTGGGAAATAAGGGTCTTTGGTGGTAGAACACAGGTGGTGGGAGTGGTGTTGAAGTATGAAACTTTCTATCAGCAATATTACAAAAACCTTTTTTACTTTGTAAATCATTGTCTTTCAATAAAAAAAAAGGGGGGAGAAAGCTGGTGTTCCAGGTCATGAATAATACAGCTTTTAAAAGTAGCAGCCCCAAACTAAGAACCAAATGCAAATAAAACAGAAAGCTCTTCTAAGCAGAAAAATAAATAAATAAATAAATACATAAATTAAATTAAAAAGCTTCAAGAGACAGATAGTATAGGGATGAGGGTCTTGTGATTCTGGACACTGGACAATGTGCCAAACACTGATGGGGGCAACACCTGAGCTCTGGTCGCAGCCTCCTTCCCAAACCAAAACAAAGTAAAAATAAATGTAGTGGGGCGAGTGATAGTACGGGCCTTTGCCTTGCATGCGGCTGACCTGTGTACAATCCTCGGCATCCTATAGGGTCCCCTGAGCACTGCCAGGCGTAATTCCCGAGTGTAGAGCCAAGAGTAACCCCTGAGCATTGCTGGGTATGACCCAAAATAAATAAACTTAGGGGCCGGTGAGATATTAAGTAGGTCATTTGCCTTGTCAACCTGGGTCCAACCCCAACACCCTATATGGTCCCCTGAGGCCCTCCAGGAATGATCTCTGAGCACAGAGACAGGAGAAAGTCTTGAGCATAACCAGGTGTGGTCCCGATTTTTTTTTTCATTTTCATGGGGACTGGAGCCATAGGCTGACACGTTTTGCGTGTTGAGTTTAATCACTAGCAACACATGATCCCTTGAGCACCAGGAGGAGCAAACCCCAGCACTACCAATGTGGTCCAAAAGCATTGCTTTGTGAGAACCGGAATTTGACACATTTTCTAATGTCCACAGAAAACATCAGAAGCAAATGAAGCTGAGGTGGTTAGGGAACCAGGGATATGGCTCAGTGGTAGCAAATCCTTGTATATGTGAGGCCCTGAGTTTGATCCTGGCACTGTAAAAAAGAAAAAGGGGAGGGGGATGGGAGAAAAGGCAGGAACATTGACTACACTCTAGAACAAAAAAGATTTTCAGGGATAGCACAGCGGGGAGGGCTGGGATTGATCATGGCCGACCTGGGTTTGAGCCCTGGCATCCCATATGATGCCCTGAGCACTGCCAGGAATATAATTCCTGAGTGCAGAGGTATGACCCAAAAGAAAAAAAAAATATTTTCAAATATTTTCAAATACTGTTTGTTCTTGGAGGGAAAAAAAAAGTTTCCACTTCACAACCCAGGACCCCATGGTCAGCACCCTTAGCCTTTTTGCTAAGGCTTCGTCCAGCTGCTGCATCTGGTGATTTACCTGTAGATCCCAAAGGTCAGGACAGTCTCTAATGTGCTGGGGCTGGGGGGCACGAGGCATGGCACAAATACAACAGCTGACTCAGGAGCAGGGACCAGACAGCTGTTACTAGCAAGGACCTGAACCTGTCCCTCATCCGTTTGAAACAGAACTACAAAAGCTGGTCCCCAGCCACACCCTCTGATGGTCCCTAGCTGTCACTCTAAGCAGCAGAACTACGGAACAGTGAACGCCTGGGGACAGCTCTCATCTCTGGCCACAGTCACTGGGCAGGGCCAGCCTGCCCGAACACCAGATGCACGCCAGCACGTAAACCGCTCAGGCCACGCCAACAGCCTGGGTTGAGTGCACACAACCCAGCTGGGCAGACAGATGAGATGTTGCAAATGATGGGTCGGAGCTTGCACTTGTTTCACAAGAGGAAAATATTAGGAGCCATTTTTAGAGGCTGAAAAGAACTAGGTAGGTTTCTTGCCTCATCATCAGGTAAGAGGCAGGAGCTGGGCCATGAGGATGGAACGTCCAAGATGGATGATCGCTAGGAAGGGCCCCTCCCTGCAGATGAAGAACGGACACCTGCTGATTCTTGGTTTGCAGTGCCCATGTGGACAGGCAGATTCGGGCCTGGGGTGTGCAGCTGCTTTGCATGTGTGCGAGGCCCCAAAGTTTGACCCCCGGCACTATGGCAGGGTTGGGGGAAGAGCTCTATGCAGATCTGGCTTCAATAGGGCTGGTGGGCTCTGAGTGTCTGCACTGCTCCCAATGGGTGGGGAGCAGCACTGGAGCATGGTGGAGGGACGTGAAGACTGCCTGCTGCTGTCAAGGGTTTGGAGGTTGGTTCAAGGCAGAGCAGGGGGTCCGGCTCTGTCCCCACGGGAGGGAGTTTCTCCCACTGTGAGCTCCCTTGATCCCACCTTGTCTCGCCAGCTGGCTTTGGAGGGGGTGAGGGAGCCAAGAGGGTGGACTACAGTCAGAGCACCACCCCTGCTAGTCCCAACAATAGCTTATCATGGTGCCGACAGGCAGCCCCTGGCTTGCATCTCCAATCATACCTTTGTGTGCCCAGGCCTGTGACGCAGAACCCTGGAAAATGAGTAGGGCTTCCAGAAAACCAGAGTGGACAGTCCCAGGTGAGCTCCAGCATGGTTTTTGTCTCAGCCACCTGCTGAAGAGTCCCCCACTCAGCCCGAGACCCCTGGGCCAGACTGAGACCCCCCACGCATGAGCCCAGCTGCTGCTTCTCTGATGGCGGCTACTCCATCTTGGTGTTTTTGGTATTGCCAAGAACTGAACCCAGGGCCTGCCCCAAGCGAGCACTCGGCCGCCACTTTTTTATTTTGCTTTTCGGGTCACACCCAGCAATGATCCGGAGTTACTCTTGGCTCTGCACAGTGGACAATATGGGATGCCAGATTTTGAGCCTGGGTTGGCCATGTGCAAGGGAAACACCCTCTGCAGTGTACTATGGCTCTGGCCCCTGAGCTCACCTTTCTAAAAGAGTGTCTACGACCCTTTTTCTGTAGGAAATGGGCATGTGCAAATTGGGACGACAAAGCACGGGTCTTCCAGGCCTACAGCCAGTTCCAGGCAACCTTTCTCTAGTGGGTTGAACCCGAGCCTGGACACCCCAGGGACTGGCTGTAGGCGGAGGTTCATCCCCAACTCCCACACCACCATTTACACTGAACAAATAATGCTGGTTGGGGTCCGAATATTCACTCCGCAGGGCCAGGATTGTCACGCTTCACACCCCCACACTTTGGGTCGGCCCGTGACCCAGGATCAGGTCCTGCTGCTCCTCTGGGGATGTAGAGACCCGGAAGTGTCTGCATCAACGCCGTGGAAACTCTTGGAACTATCGTGCTGGGTCCCGCAGCAGCATGGAAGGTTCTGGAATGCAAAGCTTGGAGTGCGGGGCCCTGGCTCCCATCAGAAAGGCTGTGCCTCAGCGTTGGGGGGGAGGACGGGAGAAAATCAAAACGCAACAATCAAGCCAACCTTTAAATAGTAACTTTTAAAAATATAAAAACAGCTCATTACAACGACTTTTCATTTTGTTTTCCTCAGGAATTGGCTTCTTCTAGTCCTGCTCTCCAGTTCGGCTCGAGCCTTAACGTGGAGTGGGGGTAGGGGCTGGTGTGTGCCCAGAGACCCAGGGGGAGACTCTGGGGGCCCCCACGCCCGACCCCACAACCCCAGCAAGCTCAGAGAAGGGAAGCAAGTCACAAGGGCCCTCCCTCCTTCCTTCTCTCCAGATGGAACTGCAAGCTATAAAACAATCCATAAAAACGCAGTATAAAATTCTCTCCCATAGGCTACATCCAAGGAAGTCTCACTAGGGCTCACAATGACCTTTTGCCTTTCCTTCAACAAAGTGGGGAGGAGGGAGAAAAAAAAAGACGACCAAAGGAAAAAACAAACAACCAGCTACTAATACCTCGGAACACCCGGCACCCCAAGTGGCCTTGCAGGAGTGTGTGTCCCCCGCACTGTGCTGGGCCCCAGGACTCTTGAAAGTGGAACCTGGACTCCAGTGGAGTCTCACCTGGGCCCTGCCCTGCAGGTCAGTCTCTCCCCACTGGGCAGAGAGGAAGAGGCAATCGGCAGGAAAGGAAGGCGTTATTTAGAAAAAAAAAAAAAAAGAACATCACTTCTAATTCTTTTTATTCCAATTAAAAAAAAGAACCCACGTCAGCTGCTATTTGTCTCTGGAAGCTCCCTGAGCTGAGCTGCTACGCTTGCCTCTAACTTTGTCCATTTTAGGTCGTGTCCGAGCCGGGGATGGGTGGACCCGGAGTTCCCTTGAACTCGTAGTCTCATGGAGAAGAGTGAGTGTGCACCAGGAGCTGGGGAGAGGCGCTAGAGCACCTGAGGGGCCAGGCGGCCATTGGTGTGGACACGCCCTGCACTGTCCATAGCACTTGGGCCAGCCCCCAAGGTCACATACTCCTGTCTCCCCAGCAGCCCTTCTCCGTGTCCTGCCCCTCCCCAGACGGGAACTCATTTGAAAGAACACAAGGAAGCCGCCCGCGTGGGTTACAATTCAGCAGGCAGGGACACAGCGGGTGTTTCTGGCGGGCGCCTCCCCGCCCCACGGTCCATAGGAGTTTCTGTTATGTACATGTTTCACAGACCGGGCCCAAGGGGAACCCCCTCCCCAGCACAGAAACGGGGTCCGCTCCAGTGTCCCCGACCCCCGGCAGGGGACAGGGCAGAAAGGGGAAGGAAAGAAGATGGGTGAGGGCCGGGGTTCCCAAGTTGGGAGGTGCCAGAGAGATCATGGGGTGGGGTGTGGGGAGCATCTGGTAGGGTGGTCCCGGGAGGAGCCATCCATGGAGTCCCCGAGGAGCTGGGAGTGTGACCGACCAGACCTGACTGGACCCGGCCGGCTCAGCCCGCAGAGTGCAGCCCATCCCCCGCTGTCCTCGGGGGTGGCCCTGGCAGGGTCTGCCTGTCACGGCAGAGTCTGTCTCCTGGAGAGTGACAGTTCGAGTCCCGGTTTAGTAGATGACCTCATACACCGTGGCCTTCTTGTCACCAGAGCCTGTTACAATATATTTGTCATCCGCCGAAATGTCACAACTCAAGACGGACGAGGATTCCTTCGACTGCAGCAGCCAGGCCGGTGGTGGGGGAAGAGAAAAGCCGGTTTCATTCCCGGGGTCTCTGTACCATGGCTACCCACATCCACACCCACCCAGCTGAGCAGCCAGCAGGTCCTGAGGACTTGACTCTGGCCAGATGGGGGGTCCGCTTGCCACCACAGGGAAAAGCTCACAGTCCACCAGGGCTTCCACAGGATCCTAAGACAAGTCTGTCTGGTTTAAGCCACACCTGGCAGTGCTCAGGGCTTGCTCCTGGCTCTGCACTCAAAGATTAGTGCTGGCAGTATTCAGGGGAGACCATTTGAGGGCCTGGGGATCGTGTCCAGCTCATCCAGTGCCTCCTACCCGCTGTTCTGTCTCTCCAGCCCTAAAGCAAGTCTGAAAGATCAGCTGAGCACACTGTGGGCAGGGGTCCCGTCTGAGCGCATTAGATGGACAATGCCGAAGGGAAGTGGCCCCAGGCCTGGTCTCACTCTGGTGAGCAGGCGATGACCCCAACAAGTTCAGGGGTCATCGTGTAAGCAGAAAGATGGATGGGCAGCAAGCAAGGTGGGTGCCAGGCACCACCCCGTCTGGATCCAAGAAGTGGTTTTCTGGCTGTGAGTTTGAGCGAGTGTATGTGATACGTGTGAGAGGGACGTGAGCCAAGGCTCAGGGCACGTGCAGTGAGTGTGTATAGTGTCTGTGAGTAGTGTACGAGTGTGTGCAGTGCGTGTGTACATGCATAGTATGGCAACGTGCAGTGTGCTGTGTATGTCGTGGCACCTGTCCATGTGAGAGAACGCCCTGGGCTCCCCTGCAGCACCCTGTGTTGGCGGGTACCTGGAATATGCTGGCTCCATAGGGCGTCCTCCAGGCGTTGAGGAGGTTGTCCTTCCCCGTGCTCACAAACCACTTGCCTGTGGGACAGAGTGGGCAGACATTAGGCTGTGCTGTCCACACCAAGCCCCCAGGACCACGGGCACCCCAGCCCAGTGCTCTGCGGCCCTTCCTCCCGACGAGCCAGCTTTGCGGACACAGGCCCAGAGGACGCATCCCAGCTGTCCCCAGCTGTCCAGGCGGGGGAAGGCTGCAGCTCGCCCAACCAATGCACTTCCCCACAAGGTCCCTGTGGGAGCCACTAGGGTTCTGTGCTGGCCCTGTGTCACTGCTGGCAGAACACAGGCTGGGAAACAGAGAGACCTGGGGGCCAGGGTAGGGGCTTGAGGAGTTTGCTCCACCCTGTCCACAGGGAAAGGTGACAGGTGGATCTGTACGGCGGAAGGGCCCCATCCCAGCCAGGACTGTGCACCCTGTGAGTGCCGGCTCCCCTCCCCTCTGCAGGCTCACCACAGTAGGCGAACTTGAGGGAGAGCACGCAGCTCTCGTGTAGGTGCAGCTGGTACTTGTCAGGCTTCGTGTGGTGCAGAACCTCCACATTGCTGCTCTCCATGCCCACGGCCAGCCACTCCCCGTGGGGCAGTAGCCGAGGGAGAAGATCTGTGGGGCGTGAGGCAGGCTGAGCAGAGCCCCCCAATGCCTGGCCCCCTTTGCGTCCCAATCTATGGGGTGCTACGTCTCATCCCCTTTGCAGGCGAGGGAGGTGGGGCAACAAGGGGTCGCTGGTTTCCAGAATGGGAAGGGTAAGAGCTCTAACCATTGTACCATCTCTCTGGCCCTAGAGCAAGTCTGAAAGATCAGCCAAGCATGGAGCAGGGCAGGACCCCAACTCTCAGGGGAGCTTAAATGTGAACTTCCAAAATACTGCCTGCAGATGTTGATCTTTGCTTAGGAAGACAAGGAGGCAAATGCAACTTAGATCTGCATGTTCAAAACTCGCACACAAGTAACTTAAAGACAGGCATCACAGAACACTTTCTCTAAGCCTCACGCTGGCTCTACTGTCTTCGCAGGGAGGAACCAGACACAGAGTCAGAACACTTGGGTCAAGTGTGCCCACTCCATAGCCTTGTCCACACCAGGGTCTTGCCACTTCCTCCAGGAAGCCTTCCTAGGTGACTGAGCTGGGCTTCACACCCACTTGAATCTTACCCGAGGGAATCTTACCCTGGGAGCTAGGGAAGGGAGGGCAGGAGGAGAGGGGGAAGGAGAGGAGAGGGGGACTGCAGGGAGAGGACGCTTCACCCACCTGTGAGGTGAAGTCATGCTGCTGCAGCTGCCGCCCCTCCCGCAGGTCCCAGGAACGCACAGTGTTGTCAAGACCGCCTGTCCACAGCTTGGTGCCATCGTGGGAGATGTCGATGCAACTGGCCCCATCTGTGTGGCCCTGGAACTGCCTGTGGGCAAGGCGGTGGTGGGTCAGTGACCCTGACACTCTTAGGGGCTCATCGGGGCCACAGGGGATGGTAGGTCAGCTGCCTGGATGTTCTCAGGGGCTCAGCTGGAAGCCGTGTGGACCTTCTGCCTTGCCACTGGGCCTGGGCAAGGCACCGCCCATGCCCCAGCACCCAGGATGCACCTTGCAGTTCCAGGTCCACATCGGGAAACCGAGGCCTGGGTTACTTGGCTGGCAGCGGGGTACAACAAGCCAGGGTTGTGCCATCATGGTGCTGCCACAGGCCCTCACTGAGCACTGGCTGTGCTCCCTCTGCTTTTCTGCACACCCCACCCCCGATCCCAACACCCAGACCAGCCAGCTACGACCCACACAGAGCAGGCCGGCAGGTGCAGGCACAGTGCAAGGCCGAGGGGACCAACACCGACTTCCTGTGATGAGGGTCTGTCTGTCCGTCTGTCCATCCCCCAGCATCACCTGACAGGGTCTGTGCATCCGTCTGTCCGTCCCCCAGCCTCACCTGACAGGGTCTGTCCATCCGTCCCAGCCTCACCTGACAGGGTCTGTCCGTCCATCCCCCAGTCTTACCTGATAGGGTCTGTCTGTCCGTCCATAAGGGACATCCCCAGCCTCACCCAAAAGGGTCTGTCCATGCCCCGGCCTCACCTGACGAGCGTCTGGTTGTGCAGGTCCCACACGGCGATGTTGCCGTCACTGCAGCAGGAGAAGCAGACTTTGGCGTCGGGGCTGATGGCCAGGGCATAGCAGGCGGGCGCAGAGGAAGTGAGCTCAGCCTTGATGCGGGGTGTGGGAGAGGCCAGGTCCCAGATGGTCAGTGTGCTGGCCTCGCCACCTACGATGAGCGTCCGTCCGTCGGGCAACAGTTTGCAGGAGCGGATATAGTTGTCCCTGTTCTGGAGGGACACGGGCCAGGGCCAGGGCTGAGTCTCTCCCTCCCGGAGACCGGCCTCCACCCCCCCCGGCCCAGCCCTTTCCCGGACAGGAGATCTCACCCCTGTTCCCTGGCACCCTGTGCAGACCCAGGGCTGCGGGAGGCCAGGTGGCTCCCTGTCACCCAGCCCGAGCCCTAGAGGGGAAATGCCAGAGCAGTAGGGATGTAGGGGGAGGGGGGGAGAAACGGCCATGGAGGGCTTGCCCAGGAGGTGACAGGGGACATCATGGAGGGGTTCTGATGGAGACGGCCATGGGGGTGTTCCCTGGGGGGTGAAGGGAGACGGCCATGGGGGTTCCCTGGGGGGTGAGGGGGAGACGGCCATGGGGGGTGTTCCCTGGGGAGTGAGGGGGAGAGGGCCATGGGGGTTCCCTGGGGGTGAGGGGGAGACGGCCATGGGGGGGTGTTCCCTGGGGAGTGAGGGGGAGACGGCCATGGGGGGGTTCCCTGGGGGTGAGGGGGAGACGGCCATGGGGGGTTCCCTGGGGGTGAGGGGAGACGGCCATGGGGGGGTGTTCCCTGGGGAGTGAGGGGGAGACGGCCATGGGGGGTTCCTGGGGGTGAGGGGAGACGGCCATGGGGGGGTGTTCCCTGGGGAGTGAGGGGAGACGGCCATGGGGGTTCCCTGGGGGGTGAGGGGGAGACGGCCATGGGGGGTTCCCTGGGGGTGAGGGGGGAGACGGCCATGGGGGGGTTCCCAGGGGGTGAGGGGGAGACGGCCATGGGGGGTTCCCAGGGGTGAGGGGAGAGCGGCCATGGGGGGGGTTCCCTGGGGGGTGAGGGGAGAGCGGCCATGGGGGGGTTCCCAGGGGGTGAGGGGGAGAGCGGCCATGGGGGGTTCCTGGGGGGTGAGGGGAGACGGCCATGGGGGTTCCCTGGGGAGTGAGGGGGAGATGGCCATGGGGTGTGCCCGCGCCTATGCCGCACCAGGCAGTCTAGCTGGGAGATGGGGCTCTTGCTTCCCGGCTGGCTGATGTCCCAGATCTTCACGCAGCCTTTGCCGCCCGGTACACGTGCCGCGTGGGGTTGCTGATGGTCACGGCACACCACCACCTCCCCGTGGCTCAGCGTGTTGATCTGCCGGGCATGCCGGGGATGCCGGGGCCTGCCAGGGCATCGTGGGGAAAGGCACGGGCTGCATCTGCCCGTCAGCACTCACGTGAAAGGAGTAGGCGCTGCAGAGGGAGAGGCCACCCTCAACATGCGCTCACTCCAGCCCTCCCCACCTGTGGCACGGAACCCCACCACTGACCACAGGGACTGAAGCACAGCCCAGCCAGGACCTGTCCCTGTGTAGCCCACATGCGCCCCTAACACCCTTGCCGGCTCTCTGGACCCCAAGTGCATTGAGCCGGGAGGGACCATCCTAACGCCTATCTCCATCAGTGTGACCGGGAGGGAGGGCAGGGCTGCCCCAGGAGCTTGCAGAGCAGACAGAAGAGATGGGCTTGGCAGGCTTGTGTTGGCCACACTGGTCGGGGCACCCAAAGGGAGCCCCCAAGGCTGGGCAGCAGCATATCATTTGTTCCTGAGGCCCCACTGTGTGATGTGCAGAGTCGAGTGGACCCCAAGGGTGACCCCAAGCCTGACTCCACGAACACAGCCAGGGGAGTTCGGGGCTGCGGGTGCACCCCCATGCCCCCCCGCCACGCGCCACGCAGAAGGGCTGCTTACGGCTTCCCGCGGGAATGGAGGCGAGGCTAGAGGGCAGGCCCGTGGCCCGCATGGGGGGTGAGGGTCGAAGCCAACCTGCACGGCGAGACAAGGCCAACCCTTAGCGAGAAATGCCACCTGCTCCCCACCCGCCACCTCCCCGCCACTTCTGGGGACCTGTGCAGCCTCTGCAGCTGGCGGCCCTATCAGCAGTGCAGACAGAGGCCCCAGAAACAGAGCCACAGGTGGGCTCCACGCCACCTCTGCATCAGTTTCCACCCCCTCAGCCTTGCTGTACCTGGGCTGGGCCTGTCCTATGTGGCGAGGACATCCAGGCACAGGACCCAGAGAAATACCAACCCTGCCAAGGGGCATCTCAGCCACTGGAGGCCCAGACCACTCCCTGCTGTGCCAAGGGCTGAGCGCAGGAGCCTGGTGGGGTAGGGCAGGTGCTCATGCTGGGGGCCCCGCCCAAGAGACAGGAAGACAGGGCATCCCACATTCCCCATGGAAACATGCGCCTCTGGGTGGTGGACGTGAGGGAGAAGCCCAGAGCCGGCTGCTCCAGGGAGCCCCACTGTCCACACCCCAGGGAGGGCAGCTGTCAGGTCCCCCTTGGCAGGCAGGCTCCCAAACTCCTTGAGGACCTCCCCAACTCCTTCCCCAGCCCTTCCCCAAAAGGAGCCAAAAGGTCACGTACAGCTCCAAAGCTCACCATTGGCGACCGGCTATAGGCTGCAGCGGCGGCGGCGGCTCATCTGGGGAGGGAGGTTGTGCAGGCTCGCGTAGGCGCTCGGGCTGGTGAGGGAGCCATTCATCTCATGGTGGCTCATCATGGCGAAGGGAGTCGCCGTACGAGCTAGTGATGGAGATCGGGTGCGCAGGGCCGAGGCTGCAAGGACAGCGGCGTCAGCGCAGAGGTGGCTGGCCAGCAGAGCGCAACCCAGCCCTCCTTGCAGGACAAAGCCAGATGAAGCTGGCTCACACTGGGCCACCTCTCGGCCCAGCTCAATCTGCCTCCTCCAGGCAGCCCTTTCAGATGGCACTGACTGAAGCGGGCTCTCCCCTTCTGCACTCACAGCCCGACAAAGGTGTGCGCTGAGATGTGTCCTCTCTCAGAGTAGGCACCCAACCCACTGGCAGGACAAGGGTGGTCCATAGGGCCCGTCTGAAGCGCTGTCCCATGCGTACCCCTGAAACCCTGCACCAGAGCTGTCCTCTCCTCCCAACACTCCCTGGGGTTCCAGCAGCCAGGACGCCCCTCTCCCTCCAGCACGCACGGCCCCGCTGTCGCCTACCCATTATACCCATCGGGTCCATGCCTGCAGGTTTACCCGGCACTGACCGCAGCCCTGGGGTGGTGCTGGTGCCCGGAGTCGGGGCATCGTTCCTGGGGTCGGCGTGTTGGACTTGAGCCCGGGGTGGATGATTTGTCGTTCTGAAAAGGGGAAATGCAGAGACGGGGCACCGTGAAGCATCGGTGCTGGCCCTGGCCTAGATCTCAGGCCAAGCCCTGCCCGGCTCTGGTTAGCAAAGGTGACAGTCATTGCTGCCTTCCCACAGAGGCCGCAATCAAATCTTAGTACCCAACCAGTGGGGGCCAGGGAACAAGTTCCATGGCAGAGCAGGTAGACCGGGTCTCACCCCCTCCCCTGCAGGGTCCCCTGAGCATGAAGAATCCCACACTGTAGGGTGTGAACCCAAGCCAACAAAAAGCAGAAAGGGGCTGGAGCAACAGTACAGTACCAGGGGTGTTTGCCTTGTACACAGCTGACCCAGCTCCTATCGCCAAAACCCCATATGGTAAGAGCACCACAGGAGTGAGCCCGTAGCACATTCAGGAGTGAGCCCAGAAACAAGACAGGAGTGAGCCCGAAACAGAGACAGGAGTGAGCCGGAAACAGAGACAGGAGTAAGCCCCGAGCACAGAGAGAGGGAGTGAGCCCCGAGCACAGAGAGAGGAGTGAGCCCCAAGCACAGAGAGAGGAGTGAGCCCCGAGCACAGAGACAAGAATGAGCCCCGAGCAGAGGGACAGGAGTGAGCCCCGAGCAGAGAGACAGGAGTGAGCCCCGAGCAGAAACAGGAATCAGCCCTGAGCACAGAGTCAGGAGTCAGCTCTGAGCACCGCCGAGTGAGGCCTGAAGATCCCAAAAATATCAAAAATAAAAACGTAGACTAGTTAGCATAGGGCCAGCTATAGGAGACTGTCCAGCAAAAGGAACGGTCCCTGCTCCATTTCCCCAGAGGCCACAATCAAACCTTGGTCACCAAAGAGATGGGGCCGGGGTATCAGCTCCCAGTCAGGGCAGGGAGCCCAGGGTCCCAACCCCGTCCAGGAACATGGTCAGAAAGGGCAGCCCGGGTGTGCCCCACACTCCCTGCCCCCACATACGTGGCCCAGGTCTTTGGTCTTGGAGGAGGGTGTGCTGCTGGACGAGGCCACTGAGGCGGGGCTGGTGGGGCGTCCTTCTTCAGCCCCGGGCCTTATCCAGCCCGTTTTCAGGGGAGGTGTGCAGGGCTGACCCGGGCGTGGCGGGGGTCCTGTAAGGCACAAGTGCATGGAGACACGATGACACGCTGCCTGCTGGGGCTGCCGGGGCATCCGCCGGGCTCAAGACTCAGACCAGGGGCTGCTGGGTTTGATCGCTCCTGGGGCACCTGGGGCTTCTCTCTGGGGACCCAGCTTAGGAGGGCTCAGTACCCAGTTCAGGTAGCAACACCCTGGCCTCAGCCCGGCCACTGTGGTCAGCCCCCTTGGAGCCTGGCCAGGCCAGACCCGCCTCACAGCCTGGGCCAGCCCTCACCTCGTTGGAAACATCCACCACCAGGTCGTCACTCTTGTCCCCGTCACTGTCCTGCAAGGCAGAAGCAGCCAGTGAGCCCCACGACCCACTCCCTGCCCGAACTCTGCTCCCCATCCAGCTGCCTGGCTCTGCACCCCATGTTCTGCCCATCACCCAGCCCACCTGTGCCACCCTTAGGTTACCAAGCCCCCAGTGCTCCATCCTCTGAAGCCAGAGTGTCATCATCCAGCTCTGTGCCTGTGACACAGCCCAGCACATTGTTTCGGACCCTAGGAGTGGGCACCCCAGGACCGTGCCCTGACCAGACTGGGGGACTTCGGAGGACCGCTCCATGCTGTCCAACATGGCCATAGCATGTGGACTCAGAGCCCATCCGGCTGTCCCACCACCGGGCCTTGCTACAGGGAGGAAAGCCCTTAACGTACGTATCGGCCCAGGCTGTCCTTCTCCTCGGCTTTCCGTTTCTTGGCCTCGATGCTGTAGTCAGCAGAGCTCCGATGCTTCTCACTGGCCCGCAAGCTCTCGGAGGGCGACACGGAGTTATTCTGGAAGTGAGAAGACTCAAGGTGAGCCATCCCTGCACGCTCGCACCGCAGTGCTAAGGGTCGGGGATCACCTGTGCGCCATCCTGCAGGCCTCACTCCCTAAGTGCTACACCCACAAGCTTCCTGCTGCTGGTGAGTGAGGCGTAGGCACAGCCCTGGACCCCCACGGCAATGCTGTCCCTGTGTGATCGTCAGCTTGGCAATGAGCCGTGGTCTGGAGACTGCGAGGGGGTTGGTATCGCACAGGCAGGGCGCATCTGCTCGGCACCCTCTCATGCCTGCCACACACACTTGCTCTCAGAAGGGCAAGGCGGGATTTTCGTGAGTCCTGGCCAGAGCTGTGGGGAGGCGGAGCCCAGCGGAAATGCGGGCTGGACAGGCAAGAGCCACCGGCATATGAAGCGTTGGGTATAAAGTTCTTGGTATGAGAATACAAGTGCCAGGAGTCGGGATGGGAGCAGAGGGGTAAAAACCGGCTGTTTGGGGGACACACCTGGCGGGGTGGACCCTGGACCTCCAGCAGGACAACCCTGTTTGGGGGCCTTTGAACCATGTGTCAGGCCTGGGTATGTCTCTAAGACCCCCTTCCTGGCCAGGGCTGGCAGGAGCAAGGGTCTGGAAGGAGTTTCCAGGCCTCAGTGTAAGAGCAGTGCCCGTCCTGGGGTGAGAGCAGCCACCTGAGTCGGCCCCAGTGTGGGAGCACCGTGGCCGTGGGGCTGGGCAGCAAAGCTTTGTGGGGGGAAGGGGCTCCTTCTGAAGTGCCATGGCAGTCCCGGTTTCCAAGCACCTGCAGTTGACAGGGCTCAGAAGTCCAGGACAGAGGAATGGGTGAGGACCCCCCCATACAGTGCCCACTGACACAGTCAGGCCAGTCTAAGGGCATGCAAGGGATGTCTGTGAACAGGAAGGGCATCAGAAGCCGGGAGTGGGAGCCCCAAGTCCTGCCCCACGGCCGTGAGGGTGGCAGGTACGGGAAGGAAGCGGGAATGGGACGGGGGGCAGTGGGGAGCTACCTCAGAGCCACTTTCCCCTTCCTGCGCCTGTTTCTGGGTGCCCTCCCTGCCAAGTCTCTGCCTGCAGCGGATTAAAATGGCAGGTCCTCAGGCGTAGGGGTGGGGGGGGACAGAGCCGGCGGCTGCAAAGGAAGCGCAGCCCAGCCTTCCACGGCGCCGCAATTCAATTAGCCGCTGTGAGCGCCCACCAGCAGAAAAAATCACCGTCATTTCATTTCATTTCCCCCGACATCGGCCACCCGTGCTAAGCAGCCGGGCAGCTCCGGAGCTCCGGCCCAAGGCCCTGCGGGCAGCAGAGGGGGCTCGGGGTGAGCCAGCCCGCAGCTCACACACAGCAAGCTCTTTCTTCTCCTGCAGTTGGGCTGAAAGCCCTCCCGCTCCCTGAAAGTCATGTCAGGCATTTAGCGCCATCGATCCAGCCCGCCTCTGGCTGGCAGGCTGCCAAGAAGCTAAGTATTTTTTATTGCTTCGGCAAGGCAAGGAAATATGAATGGGGCTCTTCTAATTGGACTGCAGACGGCGCCCAGGGAGAGCCGCCTGCCCCCTCCCTCCCCGCCCCTCCAACCAGCCTTCCTGCCTGAGGCCACATCTGTTGACAACCAGTTCCTGGAGGGCTGAGGGCGGGCGGCCGTCTGAACCCCGTGAACCCCCCATGAACCAAGGGCCGAACTGCCATCCTGCACCCTGGGGTGGTGCCTCCACTCCTTCCCACCTCAACACCCGTTCCCTCCCCTGCCTATGGACCATCTTGAAGAGTCAAGGGTGAGGTAAGGGCCCAAAGAGGAAGGGAGGGGGGCCAGAGGGACACAGGCAAGAAAGCCGGGCAACAGACCGGAGTCAGGCTGGAGGGCACCCCCACACCCATGCTTCTGTAATGGATAAAGAAACAGAGGCTTGAGGGGCCAAAGCAGCGACAGGACAGCGGGGAGGGTGCTTGCCTTGCACACGGCCGACCCTGGTTTGATCCCCAGCATCTCATATGGTCCCCGAGCACCACCAGGGGTGATCCCTGAGCACAGAGCCAGGAGTAAGCCCTGAGCACAGCCGGGTGTGGCTAAAAAGGAGAAAAAAAAAGAAGAAACTGAGGCTTAAGGAAAAACCACGGACACGGCTCAGGGACCAGCGAAGACAGACCCTAGGCCTGGGGTGTCCCAGTGCAATGTCCCATGTGGGGCAAAGTCCCACGTCACTGCATTTCCCCGCCAGTTAGTTTCTCTTCCTTTCGTTCCGGGCCCCACAGCGGGCCTGGATTTCTGAGCATGCAGGAAGGCCGGCAGGGGACAGACAGTCGAGTGGAGGCGAGAGACATAGCCAGCCGGGGAGGGCTGGGGGGCTGCCATGGAAGCTGCCGTCTCAGGGTTAGTTAACTTCTCAGCCTTCCGAGGCCTACTTGACGTGAGGTAATGGACAGAGCCGTCCTCGCAGACCAGAGGCCGCGGGCCCTGGGTTGGTCATGAGGGAGGCACAGCTCCTCACACCGTGGGAGGATTTTTCTTCCTTCTCCTCCTCCAGACTCCGCCGCGCTTATTCAGAGGCTCATTCACTTGAAACGGAACCTCTGAGCCTCAGTGTGATCAGAAAGATTTACAAGAAGTCTCAGCGCTGCTCACAGGCGGGCAGCTGGCCTTCATGCTTGCGGGCAGACACGGGGAAAAGAGTGCATGTGTGCGTGTGCGTGTGTGAATGTATGTGTGTGTATATGTGTGCGTGCATGTGTGAATGAGTGTGTGTGCCTGTGTGTGTGTAGGACATCGGATCACACATGGGTAGCAGTATAGGGATGAGAGGCCCCTTTGCCCAGGTGCAGACACCCGTCAGCTCAGGAATCCCAAACCTCTTGGAGGACCGTGGCCCTTGGGGGAATTATCTTTCAAGGAAAAGGACTGACAGCACCTGTCCAGTGTGGCTCCAGGAGGGGTGACAGAAGAGGCTTCCCCCAGCCAGGAAGCCCTCTCTGGGGCACCAACAACTCCCCTGCACCCCAAGGCACGATCCACCTGGTTCTTCCTCCTCCCAGCACCCCCAAGACCCCACCAGTGCCGAGGGGTTCACACTCACCGTGCTTGACTCTCTCTCTTTGGATTCAGGAGGCCAGGACAGGAAGGGGTGGGGTAAAACCCCCAAGAACAAAAGACAAAAAGGGAGAAAAATCAATTTCATCCAATGTATTTTCCTGCTCAGGTTTTGGGGGAGGATGGGGTCTCCCCACATGGCAACCGGGAATCTCATGGGCTGACAGCTGACTCTGATACGCTGCTAATGCTGAGGCGGGGATGGGATTCAAGGGGTGAGTGATGGAACCATGGTCCCACACATTTGTTTCATGGGCTGGAAAGGGCCAGCAGGATGACAAGGCCTGTTTGTTTCAGCTTGGAAACACTGACACAGACACCAGGTGCTGGCTGATGGGACGAGTGGGGGCCTGGGCCCAGCTCGACCTCATAAGCCCAGAAGGGCACACAGAGCACTGCCCAGCACGGGTCTTGTTGTTTGGAGGCCAAACCCGATGATGCTCAGGGGTTACTCCCAGCTCTGCACTCAGGCATCAATCACTTGTGGTGGGGCTCAGGGACCATACAGAGTTCTGTGCATTGAACCTGAGTTGGCCACATGCAAGGCAAGTGCCCTACCCACTGTCCTATCTCTCTGGCCCCTGCTCAGATATCTACTTCAGTTTTATCTACTTCGGTTCAATTTGGGGAGCACAGTCAGTGGTGCACAGACTCCCCAGCCCTGTGTTCAGAGGTTGCTTCAGGAGATATGGTCAGGGACCACACCCTGAGTGCAAAAGCACGTGCCCAGCCCACCCGAGTTATTGGCCATCCCTACTGGGCAGGTCTGAGAGCTGCAAGCTCAGGAAGGATGGTGCTAGGTGAAATATGTGAGCAGAGGACACATTGCTTTTTCTTTTCTGAATGGATCAATGGATCACTGGAGTAGAGTTTTGGAAGACATGGCTGTTTCTTAATTATACCATTTTGTTTCTAAGCCAAAACATTAAAAAAAAAAAAAAAAAAAGCAAACAACTAGCATCCTTGAAAGCTAGTGCCCAAAAAAGTGTCCCCAACCCCAAATACCCTATCAGTAGGCAACAAGTCTGGGCCAGGATGGGGCGGGAGGTGCCATGCTGAATCACAGAGTGTGACATGGGCCCTCCACCTGCCCCGGGTAGTACCTACTTGCTTATCTAACTGCCACTATGTCCACCTTAAGCTCACACCACTGTGGCTGGAACACACAGAGACCACCGAAAAGGGTGACCCAGGGTGGCAAAAGTACTAGGCTGTTGGGTCCCACTTCCGGCCACATCCTTGGCAGCCTGGCAGGTGTCCAGCCTGCATGGTAGCTACTGCCAGGGGGTCCTGGCGGAGACGCCCATGCCCACGTGCTCAGGGCTGGCCCAGTCTGTCCCAGTGTTCAGACTTAGGTGCTCGAGGACCCCTAAGTTTGTGATGCACAGAGATGTGCCAGGAGGGCAAGATCCACTGGGCTAAGTCTTCAATCCGGGGAGACCCTGCCAGGGCCAGAAAGAAACCCTTCAAGGCAGTGCCTTGAAGGTGGGGGCAGCTGAGCTTGGGAGAGGGGGGAAGCTCCCAGACCCTGGAGAGCTGAAGGAACAGGGCTTGAGGGTCCTGGGTTAGCATGTCTCAGAGACTCAGCAGCCACTTGGGGCCCTCTGGCTGATCCCGCCCGGGGCTGCCCACCAGCCCTGCCTCCCAATGCCCCAGCTCTGGGCCCCACCTCGATGGTCCAGCTCGTGGTGGTTCTTCTCATCCTTCACGGTCAGATGAGCCTGACTGCCCAGGGCGCCGAGTGCCAGCAGCCCCGAGCTACTCCCGGCCACTGGGGGGATCCCCGGTGGCTGCAGGCCTGAAGGGTGGGGTGGCAACTGGACGGGGGACCGTGCGTGGCATGGGAGAGGTGCTGGGCCTGGAGCTGCTGCTGCTGCAATGAAGTGGGGGTAGGGCTGAGCAGGGGAGGGCTCCCCAGCTCGGGGAACAAAGGTGGTTAACAGGTTTTATGCCTCCAGCCCCGCACCCGCCTTCCCCTCACTCCACCCCTGTCCTAACTCTAGGCCCTCCCGGCAAGCTCCAGGCAGTCCGTGTGCCTCATGCTCACATGGCCGTCAAGCCCAGCGACGGAGCTCACGCCCTGCCTGTCTCAGAGCCGCAGGTCAGAGGGCATGTCCACTGGGAGCACAGAGGAATCGAGGCCACTGTGCTGGGAATGCGGTGTTGGGGCCCTGGAAGCAGACGCCGGCTTGAGGCCCTGAAGAGGCACCTACCAGTTGTGTGACCTTGGGCAGGTTTCTGTGACCATCGGGCCCTCCCACTTCCTCACCTCTCAAAAGTGCCCACAGCTCAGTGCTGGGGAGCTGCTAAGGGGCCCCACTACCCAGAGTACCTGACATCACCGGCTCCACACCACAAACAACAGCAGCCCAGACTGTGGCCCTGCCAAGAACGCTGCCCCCAGCTAGGAGGCCGCAGACACAAAGCTCGCTGTGTCTGGCCTCACTGACCCTAGCTATGAGGCCCCTAACACTAGCCTCACTCTCCCTCACTAGCAGGGCCCTGACTCCAGCCTCAAGGTCTCCCTCCACACACCCCTTCTCTCTCCATCTCTTCCCAGGACCGCAGGACTGGTCCAGGCAGCCTTGATTAAGATCAGTCCTCTGCCATTTTTAAGACACAGCCAAGAGTCACAGGTTCCTACAGGAGCAAATATATCCTAGTGGTGGAAGGTCTCCTTCCACTGGAAGGCAGGGGGCAACACCCACATCGACACACGAAAGCATCTCTCGGCCTGCACAAGAAAAGGGACCCCCCAGTGACTGAGAGCCCAAGGACCCTCAAGTATTGCTTCCACTCCTTGAGCCACCTAGCAAGTGGAGCCTGTTTCACCAAGGGACATGGCAGCCAGTAGTCAGCTGAGTTCTGCCACTAGCGAGCATCAGCAGCAGGAACCTCATCTTCAGAGACGCCCGGGAGGAAGATCTAGCCTTGCTCTGGGCCGGGTCAGACATGGCAGCAGCAAGAAGTCAGCACCGGCTGAGCGAGGCTCCAAGTGGTATCTGAGAGCAGGATGAACTCAGCCCCTCTCTCCTCCAACTAAGCCTCAGAGGACCCACCCGGAGCCTGGGCAATCGGTCTGAGCACCACAACCCTGGACATGGTCCTCCAGCTGTTGGGAAGAAGCCGGGCCTGTGGTGAGCACGCCAACACCGGGACATCTATCACCAGGTGTTTCCAGGAGTGTTGCCAAGCCCTGGCACCCCACATGGCCCAAACCCTGGACCTGCAGGCGGCACCAGGGTCAAAGCTGGCACCAGAGATCAATGCGGAAGCCCCAGCAGGGCTGTGCCCAGGGCCCTCCCACACCAGGGTCACATGGTTCTTTTCTGTGTCTTGGGGGCTTCCTATGGCTGAAGTCACCCTTCTGGCAGCATTTGGGGGTCCATATAGTGTGGGATTGAACTCAGCTCCCAAACATCAAGCCTATACTCAGTCCACTGAGCTTTCCCAGCCCCCAACATCCATTTCCTACTAGAAAGTGTAATATTTTTTTTTTTAATATTCAAACTTTATTCTAAGAATTTTTTGCTTTTTGGGTCACACCCGGCGATGCTCAGGGGTTACTCCTGGCTCTGCACTCAGGAATTACTCCTGGCGGTGCTCGGGGACCATATGGGATGCCGGGGATCGAACCCGGGCGGCAGAGGCGGCCGTCAGTGCAAGGCAAACGCCCTACCCGCTGGGCTATCGCTCCGGCCCTAGAAAGTGTAATATTGCTGGAGCAATAGTACAGCAGGTAGGGGCGCTTGCCTTGCACGCAGCTGACCCGGGTTCAATCCCCGGCATTTATATGGTCCCCCAAGCACCGCCAAGAGTAATTCCTGAGTGCAGAGCCAGGAGTAACTAACCCCTGAGCACTGCTGAGTGTGCGCCCCCCCCACCCCAAATGCGTAATATGGAGAGCAGGTGACAGAAAAAAGCCTTGCTCAACATCAGGAAACAGTATCGAGTTTTCCCTGAAGACAACTTCCTCTCGCTAGGAATCTACTGTTGACCTGCCTAGGTTTGTTTTACAAAATCTCGATGTTTCAGATGTATTTCTACCCAGATGGACCCCTTCACCTCACTGCTGAACGACCACATTCTAATTGAACAGTACTCTGGAAATCAAAGGGTCCTTTCAAGTTTTAATCTTCATGTTTGAATCACACCCCGTGGTGTTCAAGGATCAAATGCAGAGCCGGATTGAAGCGGAGTAGCGAGGGCAACACGAGGGGCCCTGACGCCTGTCCCTGCCTCCCTGGGGCCACAGAGTTCTTTTGAAAGGCTTCACAGCAGTCTCAGCAGGGCCTGGTCCACCCAACTGTTTGTCAAGACCATTTTAATGAGCTTCTATCAGGGAAATTCAGAATGCAGGCCCGAGAGTCCAACACGCAGGCACACATGCTTTGCATGCAGAAGGTAGGGGTCTGAATCCCAGCACTTGGGGGCTTTCTCCAACATTGCCATGCGGCACTGTCAAGGCATGGAGCCCCGAGTACCACCAGAGACGAAGTCAGAAAAGAGAAGTCAGAAAGCCGGAACTGACACACTTCATTGACTTTTCAATACCCTGTTCTGGTGCAGGGGATCGAACCCAGGCATATATACACAGCAAGGCCCCTCACGAGTCACATCCCTGGCTCTCAATCTGCTTTCACAGCCCATGGCCTCAGGGAAGCCGAGGAGCGCAGAAAGGGGGAGGGCTGGGTTTCTCCGCTGTGCGGACCAGGCGACTCCCTCAGAGAAAGCCCTTCCTGGAGAGGTGGCCACAGAGACGCAGCCCAAAGACTTCAGCGCCCAGTTCTGACCTCGTTGTGGAAGCATCTGCCTGGTACCCACAGCTGAGGCATCTCCTTATCCCGGTCAGGGCCGAGTCCGAGACAACCAGATCACAGCGACAGGGTGAGCTAGGGCACTGCCCGGCCTCAGTATTCCTACCTGCACAATGGAGTTCTGGCTGGTCCATCTCTCTGGGAGCATCAGTCAGGGGAGGGGCAGAGGAGCCCAGACCACCTCGAGCCACAAACACGACAGTGCTCGGAGTGAAGATGCGTATTCTCAGGGCCAACAGGGAGCAATGAGGAGGGTGGGCACAGGGGCTCTTGGCCTCCTGATCTTTGGGGCCAGACCCAAGTGTCCTGCTCGGGCTCAGCAATCAGGAGGACCTGAAGGCTGCCCCATGGTTGAACAATGAGTGAAAGGGCAAGTCACAGTGACGGGGGCAGTAAGTCCCACTGGGGGTCTTCCCTAGAAGGGTGCTCAGGATGAGCCAGCATGGGTTGGGCGCCCTCCCTGCCCCACGACCCTGCTCTCCCTTGAGGGGATACCAAACGTGCCCCTGCAGCCAGGAACCGGTACTGGGGCACCTAAGTCCTCTCATCATCAAGACAGACTCCATCCTACACTCCATAATGGTAGCACCCTCGGGACCCTTGGGGTGAGACAACTGCTCTTCCCAGCTCCCATGCCCAGAGGGGCAGGGCCAACTATCAGGAAACCCCATCTCCTGGAGCTGGGGGTCTCATTTCAGTGCCAGGGGGAACAATCTCGTGGGGTCTGGACCAAGGTGATGCAGGGAACACACCTGCCCACGCCATTTCCACAGCAGAGAACACACCTGCACATGCCACCCCCATGCTGGGGAACACGCTTGCCCACACCAGACACACACTTCCTGCAGGAGCCCTAGGCTGAGCACAGCCCCGCCTGCCCCCCCCCAGTCCACAGGGAGCTGATCTGCTCGGCCGCCCGTGCGGGCGCCTGTCAGGCGATCAGACGATTAGGGCAGCTGCTTAATGACAGGGCGGGGGAGGCATTCACTCAGAGCCGAGAAGCAATTACCTTGAAAATGGGGGTCACAGGCCCCACTCGTTGGCTTTAATTGAATTCCAGTATCTGCCTGAAGCCGCCTTGACCTAACTTGTAGCTTCCCAAAATCCGACTTAAAGAAGTGGAGCTAATCCAGGCAGTCTCCCACTTTCTGCGGAAGGCCCCGAACTCTCCCGTCAAACTTCCTGAATCCCTGAGAGGGCGCAGCCACGTGGGAACAGAAACCCAGTGGGGACGAGAGGGACAAAGTAGGGAACCCCCAGACCACAGGGGTCGAAGAAGCCACTGGCCTCACAGTGGCCCCATGCCCTTCTGCAACCCCCCACAGCAGAGCTGCCACGGCAGGACGTAGTCGCTGAGACCAGGGTGTGGCTGGGGCACCTCTGACCTGACTTTTCAGCTGCAGAGCTACGATGGGCTCTCTGCAGACCCAGCCCCACAGGCCCATGACCCCTAAAAACCATGCAACCACAGCTGGAGACCTGCTGGCTGGCGCACCCACAGTATGCATGGCCCTCTGCACTCAATAGCGCTACATGTGTGGCTGCAGAGCTGTGGGTTGCAGCACCGAGGAGACGCCACTTTCCTGGGTTACGATTCCGAAAACACCACCCTTGGCTCTCATTCCCCACCACCCCACATCAGGAAGTCAGGCCCATCCCCTCCGTGAAGCCTTCACTAACCCCAACCTGTCCGCCTTAGTAGTCAGCAGCTGCCCCAGGCTTGGACGACAGAACCATCTTAGGTGAAGACAGAGGGACAGAGTTCGCCTGCATCCCTGACAGGCGCAGGAGGCCCAGGACAAAAGAGAACGTGCCCAAGGTCACAGGATCAACTAGAACCAGAGCCGGCTCAGGCAGACAACCCAGGCGGCCTTGATCCCTCCAGCTACAAGGATATTCCAGACATTCCAAGTTCCACCTTGGAGCTGGGGCCTCATGTGAGGACAAAATGGGGAATGAAGAGCAGGAAAGTGGCATGTCAGGGCTGAGGCGTCGCAGCCAAACAGGGCCCAGAGCCCTTGGGAGGGATGCAGAGACACACCTGGATTCCCAGGGTCCCGTCTGCAGCAGACAGGGGCGCTGTGGAGGAGACTCGGGATCTGCGCTGCCTTTGCAGGTACCCCAAACCTGCAGCCTGCACGCTGGGGCCGCTTCCCTCACCCATTCTGCACTGGCCAGACAGAGGGACATGGAGCAAGCCAGGGGAGGGCCCGTGGGGACCTGACCACGCACCCATTTCTCACTGAGTGCGGCTTGAAGCCCAGGAGACCTGTCTGGGCGCAGCTGGCAGAATCCACCAGAACCCACCCCTCCCAGCTCCACGCCCATAGCACGGCAGAGGCTGTCCTGACCCCAGGCGGCCAAAGAGGGGCAGACCTTCCCCAGAGGGACTTGGGTAGGTGTGAGGGGACCCCAGTAGTGACCCCAGTCCTGTGCACTCCAATGGGGAGATGCTGCCCAGAGCCACCAGCTGGGCAAGGAGGGGCTGGTGAGGCTGGAGTGGAGGTGAGGTGAGGTGTCAGGGCTCTTGAGGCGATGGGGGAGCAGTGGGGAGAGGGGGGTGTGAGCCCCTGAGCAAAGGGGGCACCGAAGCCTGGGGTCCGCCATTCTTGGAGGCCAGCTGAGGTCAGGGCCATCTCTGCCATGTCAATGAGAGGAATAAAAGGGCTATACACACGGTGAGAGGCAGATTGGGGAGTCCACGTACCCCGATGATGGCGTTCAGCTCCGTCATGGTGACCTGCTTGGCACGTTCCACAGCCTGCGCCACCTGCTGCTGGTGCTGGAGAGAGGGGCCAGAGGTCAGAGCGCAGGGACCCAGAGGGCAAACGCCCAGAGTCCAGCAGATGGGGAAGGATTGGAGGCGGGGGCTCTCACTTTCCTCCTTTAGCCTTTTCCAAAACCCACGTGAGACTCAAACTTGCCTTAAGTGGTTTTCGGTTAGAATTTGCATCACGGGGATCTCGACCCCAGCCCCAATCCCGCCTTCCATGAAATCATCAGATCCTGGCACTACCCATTAACTGTCCACACGGAGTGATGATGGGGGATCGTGGTCCACCCGGAAGGGGGGACTGAGGGCTGCATATCCTTCCCAGCCTTGAAGAAAAACTATAGCCTAGCCTGAAATCATACCAGTTTTCAGATCAGCATTTCTGGCAATGAGGACCTCTGAAAAGGTGCCGTGAATAATTCAAAAATAGTGGGCAGGAGCCATAGGACAGCAAGCAGGGCACTTGCCTCGCAAGCAACTGACTTGGGTTCGATCCCCAGCAACCCATATGGCTGCCTGGGAATCTCCCAGGGGCCCAGAAGAGAGCCAGGAACAGGCCCTGAGCACCACTAAATGTGGCCCCAAACAAAAACTCACACAAACTCCCTCTACAAGAGGCAACATGAGCTCCAAGGTAAGAACTCTGGGTGAAGACGTGGATCATGTCCCCACTGTTAAAGCGAACCTGGGAGCACAGCTAGAGAGAGGCGGGTCTGGGGACCCTCACCTTCCACTCAGCATTTCATGAACCTGAGAAAGGAACCAAAGTTCCTTTGAAGAAGTCAGGGTGCTACTGTCCCTTCAGGGGCCTACCCCGTCCCACAGCAGCTGTCGGCCCGGTTGCACTGAGCTTCTGAGGCCACCCCAGAATCCTGAAGCTCCACGGTAGGGGCTCATGAGAACTGCGCAGGAGGCCTGGGTGGGGGCCCACCTGGTGATTCCCAGCCAACCCAGCCAGCACGTCAACACAGGGCTGGAGAGGTGGTGCTGGGAATCAGCTGGGCACGAAGGTCAGGCCCAGGGGCCCCAAGGCCATACCCAGGGACACTTGTGCCATGTGGGTGCCAGGATGCACCAGGGACCACGGTCCCCTCTGAACACCGGTTCCCTCCCCAGGTTGGCCCTTGCTGTTGACCAGACTTCCTCGCTCCTGGCTCTTTCCAGGTAAGAGAGTTGGGGTCCAGGGAAGTAGAGGCTGGCACTGCCTATGTGGATGTGGCTTGAGGAGCAGGCACCTCCTGTCCCTGGCCGGAGAGTCTCCAGCAGCAGCAAACACTCCCCTCCTTATGGCCCACACCAGCTCCAGGAGAGACCCCACCGCCAGCAGCTGACGCAGAAGGACAAAAGTGACCAGCAAACAGCTCTTACCTCTTGTGACAGAAAAGGCATGATCTGGGCTAGGATCGTGTTCAGTCTCTTTGCAATCTCCGTCTGCGAAAGGAGAGAGAGACCGGGTGAGGCTCGGGCAAAAACAATCACCCGAATGTTGGGTGGATGGGCGACTCGTGCCCCCCAAACCACAGGGCCTGAAGACTGCCACCAGCCCTCTACCTGGCCGTCTCAGGTTCAGAGGGTCGATGGGCGAGTGGGGGGACAGTGCCAGGCTCTTCAACACCAGCTGGACAACCTCTCAGAGCAGACAGGCAGCCTGGGGCCAGCCTCACCTGCAGTCCAGTGACCTTCCTCCAGACTGACCCATCACCCCATGCTGTGCCCTCCACCTGTATCCCCACCAGGCTTCTGTGGGTGAGGCTCAACCTCCATGAGAAGCAGCTCATGGAGAAACTCACTCTGGCCCCTAACCCTTCACCAGTGTTGCCATAAGGGAAGAGCAACACTGCTCAGTCTTTGAGACTCTGCTCAGTCTCAAAGACCACAGAAGAGCTCCTATATAATCCCCTGACCTCAGGTGGAAGGGATAGGATAAAAGGGGTGGGGATTTCCGTGCTAAGTGGTTAAGTGAGTGGAGAGAGGGAAGCTAGAACCAATGGGAGCCTCGACTCAGAATTGCTTTTTCTTATCTCCTTCCCAATCCCCAGGCCGACTTGATGAGGTCCCAGAGCTGACTTCAAAAGCCTGCATCAGCCCACAGCAATCTTTCAGAGACAAAACCATGACAACAGCCTTTAAAAAATCTCTAATCATCTACATGTCAAACGATGCTGGAGAGAAGAACTGCAAGGCCTGAAACAGAAATAATGCTGTCTGCAGTCTCCCTTGGGCTCTGGGGGCAGTGGGAATTGGGAGAGGGCAGTGGAATTGGGAGGGGGCAGCGGAATTGGGAGGGGGCAGCGGGAATTGGGAGGGGGGCACCCGCATCCTCCAGCCCCATGCCTTCCAACCACCGGCTACTCCCAGTTCTCAGTCTCAGCCGTTGGTGCGAACACTAATGATGGCGGGGCAGGACAGGGCTGCCGAGCTCAAGGACACCTGCCCACCTCACTGGGGCTCCCAGGACAGCTGGCCCTCAGGACCCCCAGCAGGCATGGCTGGGAGACTCTGGGGTGGCCACTCCTGTGCTCTGAAATTCTGTCCCTAGTTTCACAGACCCTGAGTGTCCATCAGTCCCTGCTTCCACAGCCCTGGAGGTGGCAGGAAGGACAGCAACCAAGTCTGCACACACAGGGGACATGCTAGCAAGGACACAGCACGACACGCAGTCTCCTGCAGTCTCAGTGCTCCGACCTGGGAAGCAGATGATTGAATCCCTCTCTGAGGCAGGGTCCATGCCCGCTTCTGTCCCCCCCAATTGATGAGAGGAGGAAGAAGAGCAATGCTGAGTGCTGATTGATGTATGGCAGTTCTAGGAATGCTGAGTGCTGAGTGATGTATGGCAGTTCTAGAAGCAAATCCATAGGGCGGAGCAACAGCACAGCAGGGAGGGCATTTGCCTTGCTAAGATCCCCAGGGCACCACCAGGAGTCATTCCTGAATGCAAAGCCATTTTGCTGGGTGTGACCCAAAAAAGCAAAAAGAAAAAAAAAAGAAAAAGAAATCCACATCTCAATCCAAGCAAGTCACACAGTTGCTCAACGGTCACCACGCCCTTCATGTAACAGGGATTCATTTACAAAGAAGCAGAAATCAACGAAAGTGAGCTAGGCCTTGATGTTGAGGGTGCTCAGGGTCCGAGCTCAGAGTCAAACACAGGACACACACCAGATGCAGGGCGTGTAGGCCTGCTCAGTCAACAGACTCCAAGAATCCCCCTGCCACCCCTGTCTAGATCCTCCCAGACCCCATACAGCAGCTAACCCCTGCCAGCTACTAGCTGGGCAGGGCTAGTCCAAGTCCTTCACCCACGGAGTGGACAAGTCAGACCCACCACAAGCCACGGAACATGCAGGACCTCTGTCCACTCTCTTCATCCCAGGGCCAGGGAGGAAGGGCCAGCTCTGCCCCTGCAGGTCTCTCTGGTCTACCCAGCAGCTACCAGCCTGGCCACCTTGGGGCAGGTGGGTACTGAAGGGCACCCAGCTGGCCTCCACTTCCTCCAGCAAACAAGCCTGTCAGGACCCTTACGATTAAGGCTGCACGCGAGGCTGACCTTCCCCTTCCCCAAGGCTGTGGCCACGGGCTTCCCAACCTGCAGCTCCTCACAGGTCCCAGCAGGGCTCAGCCTCCTCACCATCATGTGGCCACGCCCTGAGTGGCCAGAGCCTCACCAAAGGCACGTGCTACCCTGGGAACTCCCTCTCTCTACCTCACCACCAGACTTTCAGCACCACTCTGGGAGTCTGGGTTAGGGCACGCCCACTCTTCCTGGGTCCCCTGAGGGGAACGTGGTGTCTGGCAGGAAGGTGTGTGGCATCCCCTGCTGCACAGGCCCAGGCTCAGAGGCTCGGAGTCAAGAGGTCTGCAAATTTCACCCACGTAATCACAGTGCTGCATACCTCACGGGCCTCCCCAAAAAAGCAGACGAAGGCATTGAGTCAGACCCTCTGGCCAAGCCGTGCCATCCGGGTCAGGCACGAGTCAATCCCACCTTTCAGGAGGGAAAAACGCCCCACGATGAAGGGACTTGCACCAAACAACTTCCTCCCAAGAAGCAAATCCAGACATTTTTGAGAAAGCTCCGAAAAGGCACTGCTGAGGTTAATCATTGACAACATTTCCGATTAGAACAGCTGTGAAAACAGCATTTGATCCAATTCAAACAGTCTCTGAATATCAGTGGCGAGAATGGAGCGGGGAAGGTGGGACCACGTGGGAGGAGATGGGGACAGGTCACCCGCCAGCCCCCACCTGGAACCAGATCAGAGGCAGAACTGCCTGGGGAGCAGCTCGGAGCCGTGTGTTACCCTGAGGCGGCCGTGCGTGGCTGGCCAGCCACCTCCATTCGTGTGCCTCTGTGGGTCCCCAGGCCCCCCACTGCCTTTGAGCTGCAGCCCTGGACCAGGAGGGTGCCAGGAGGCAGGAAGAGTGTTTGGGGAGGCTGCTGCGGCTTTTGAACGTTGCTTTTCAAGTGTACTTCAAAGATGACAGCTTTGCTGGTGAAAAAAAAAACCAAAAAACAAAAACATTGCTCCTTGGGAGGAAGGAACCAGACACAGGGAGCCAAGAGCCGCCGACAGCTGGAGGCAGGAGCTGTGGAGTTTCCCGGCAAAATCCTCCCCAACTGGGCGCTGCTGGGAGCGACATCTGTCCCTGTCGCCATCGAGACTGTTAGGCAGATAAATGACCGGAAGGAAGGTACTGGGAGTCAGTGTGATTTCCCGTAGACAGATTTGTTCAATGAGCCCTAGGGGCATCCATTTGGGGTTCAGTTCTAAGGGGGAGCCCCTGGACGAAGCTGTGAACTAAGGGGACCTGAGCACCCCAGAGTGCATTTCCCTAACTGCTCAAGCATCTTCAGGAGCTGCTCACAGCTGCCCCAAGGGGAAGGCAGGGCTGTGACCCAGGCCCCTACTAAGGAAACATGGATATGGCTCGTGCTGACTCAGGCGGCCTCTTCCTCCTGGCCTTTAGTCCTAGCTGGGCTTTAAATATTGGGGTAACTTAGTTAACTACTCAGGACAATCAACGGCCATTGTGACGTCCCCAGCTCCCAGTCTTTTCAGCTTTACAGCATCTGGTTACTGGGGCCAGCATGGCAGTACAGAGGTTAGAGCATTTGCCTTACACACAGGTGACCTGGATTCAAGCCCCAGCACCCCAAAAGGGCCCTTTGAGCCCCACTAGGCGCAATTCCTGAGCTAGGGTAAGTGCTCAGGGGTAAGCCCTGAGCACTGCTGGATATGGCCCCCAAACCAAAATGAATACTAGTCAGGCATCTGCCCTGTCCCCACAGCACACACATCACTGACTCTCCGCCCCAGGAGTGAACGATGCCATGGGAAGGCCATGGGAAGGCATGGCACACCCGAGGCCTCCAACACCTGGTCTCCACTTCCAACTCCTACATCTCGCTACAGGGATTTGGGTAAAGCTCCTCCTTCCTCTGGGTGTCCACTGCACACAGGGAGACAAATTGGGTGCCAGAGCGGTTGCCGGGACCCTCTAAGCATGTGGAACGCTAGCCACTCATGTCTCTGGGACAGAGGCTTCCTCTAGAACGCTCCTGGTTTCCACACGAGGCAGGTGGCTGTGAACGAACACTCTGGCAGGCCTGACCAGTCCTTCTCAGCATAGATGGAAATTCTCACACGTCATTCAGCAAACCTAAAGGCAGAGGTCAAAGCAAACAGGGCCTGGCCTACCCGAACGCCACGGCCTACACTCTGGCTGGTTTTGGAGATTTCCAAAGACAGACCATGAGCTAAAGAGCCTGAGTGAGGCCCTGCAGACATCTCCTTAGGTGGGAAGTAGGTGAGACCAGGAGGGGCCGAGGCTTCAACACTCCTGCTTTTGCAGGGCCGTGTCCTGCTGTGATGGGCGTTGGGGAGTGGGGGGTCTGGAACCCTGCTGTGGCAGTGTGGGGGAAGACAATGAGGGGCCATGCAGAGATACACAACCCAGCAGGCCAGGCACGCCACTGAACTCTGGAGAGACACCTGTCCCTGTACACTTTCAGAAACGAGCTGAGCTGAAGGGAGGGGCCCGGTCCACTCCAGGCGCCTCAAATTCACAGCAGGTTCTATGGATCCAGTTCTCGACTCAGGTCCCAGTGTGTTCCACAGCCACACTGAGTCTGTGCCACCCAAGCTGAAGCCCAAGGAGCCTTGGGTGGAGGGCTGGGCTGCTTCACAGACAGAAAACTCCAGCCCCTGGAAGCCAGCATCACCCCCCCAACCAGATCTTGAAAGAATCATGTGCCTGGGCCCTTTAACTAGGCACTTCCCCACGGCGTTGCCTGGGCAATTCCAAATTGATAGGCCCTCAATTACCGGACTGCAGCCATTCCCTGGCAGGTCGGCCTGAACTTGGAGAGCCAGCGGGTTGTTTTTACCACTTCGGGAGGGGAAGGGAATCTAAGGATGAGGAGGGGCACCACCCCCCCACACCCCAAGAAAGCCCCACAGCGGTGAAAGCCCCCAAAGCCCGTGTTCTCGTCACACAGCTGCGCAGCTGCAAGGGTCTTTAAAGAAGGAGAAATAAATGACCCACTTAGCAGGCGCGGAGACAATGGCCCCAGCTTGGGAGGGCGGGAGTGTCCCTCAGACCACTCAGTGATAGGTGGGTCTCCTTAAAGCCCTTTTAGCACTGACATATTGATCAAATTATATATAACTACAACGCCATTAAATATTTATGGCTTCCAAGGAAGCCTGCTGAATTCTTTATGCCAGGAGGGCTGGGAACAACAAGAAAAGGGCCCAGTCCTGGGGTGACCCAGAGAATCTGTCGCCAGGGGAGAGGAGAGAAGTGGGGGGCAGGTGCTGCTCTGTGCAGGGTGCGGCTGCAGTGTGGGTGCCTCAGGGTGGTCCCCCACCAGCTAGGAGAGGGGCAAGTTGGGGTGTGAAGGGCTGGACAGACCCCTTCAAGGCCTCCCAGCTCTAGAGCCCCCTGTGGGAAACTCAGTTTGTGCCTGCCTGAAGTCCAGCCAGGAAGGAAACTGGGAATGAGAGCAGGCTGAAATGGGGGTGGGGGGACACGTGGACACGTTTATGAAGAGTCCATGCCAGAGGCTCCAGGCTTATTTGGCCTACCACCCCCTCTTCAGAGAAAAGGAAATCACTCGCACCCCACCCTCCCGGCGGCGGCCTGACCCTGGATGGCCACCTTGGGGGCCCAGACTTAAACCCTGACCCCCGTGGGAGAGCTAGGGTCTATTCTGCCCTCAGACCTTAGCTTCTGTGCGAGAACTGTGACAATGAACCCCCAAACTCACACAAGGGCCCCAACATGGAGCACTCCATGGCAACCACAGGGCCTAGAAGAGGTGAGCTCCCTCCCACGGGTTCCACGGCCAAGGTTCGGCACATGGCTCACAGCTCCCCCCTTTCCCTCCACTGGGCTTCCTGTGAACAGGATCCAATAATCTTTCAATATTTGCTCACTTTAATTTCTTGGTTCCCAAACACATTAGAGTCTGCTGACTGCAGCCCCCTCCTGGCAGGGACAGCCCTTGCAGAGAGGCAGGGAAGGGGTCAGAACAGGAACCTCCCCGCTCTAACACCCCCACCCCTGCTGCAGCTCTCTGCCCAGCCCCCACTTCCCAGACTCCCTGAGCCATCTCATCCAGTGGGTTGCCATGGCAACACCCCACCTGATCCCTCAGAAATCCCCCACATCTGGGCACCCCTGCAGAGGGCAGCTGCTTCCATTTGGGGGCTCTCCCCAGAGGTCAGCAGGACAAACGAAAGGCTGGCTGAAACTCAGTAAGGTCGGAGGCTCTTTGGGGAACTGGGGTCGGAAACAGCCCCGTTCTTCCCAGTCACCCCTGAAGTTCCCCCAAAGGGCATGTCCCCCTTCCTTAGAATAACAGGGCTGGCTGTCCTCTCTCAGACCAGGACAGGAGAGGGGGCCCTTTTAAGAGGCCAAAGTCTCAAGATAGGCCAGAAACGGATGCAACTATTTCCCTCTCAAACCACACAGTGAGCCCAGTCCTTTTACAGGCCCAGAGAGGGCAAGGAACAGGCCCTGGTCACACAGCGGCGGTGGCGACCCAAAACCCCCAGCTCGAGTCAGACCCTGCCCCTCCACCAGGAGCCACTGCTGCCTCTCATCATTCAGTGACATGGGAGGGTGTTGCCCGAGCAGAGGGTGCTACTGTCAGCGGCACCAAGGATGCTGCTAAGTACCCTGTGTGCCCAGGAATGCCTCAGCACAAAAGATCTAACCCCAGAGGCCAACCGGTGCCCTGGAAGGGAAACGGCAGGGGCTCTGCTTCTAGTGACTTCCTAAAGGTTTGGTGAGGCACTTCCAGCCCAGAACCCAAGCCCTGTGCGGGTGGCCAGGGGCGACCTGTGGCTGAAGTTCACGGGCGAACCCCACTAGTCTCGGGTCTGCTCCTGTCCCTTGTCTGCATCGAGGTCGGGTCCTCCCAACCTTCAGGGAGGTTGAGAAAGCCTCTGTCAGGGAGGCTCTGACAGCCCGGTGCTGCTCCTCACTGCATACCCTCTTTCTGAGGGGGGAGCAGGGAGACAGGCCAGGACTGACCACCTCGGTTCTTCCAGTGTCCTTCCCAGGACTTCCCGTCCAGAGGGGGTGTCTGACCATTCCAGGCCCCAAATGGAGGCTCGAGCCCCAACTTGAGTAGCTGCTCTGCTCTGCCAGGACCCCCTTCCTCACCTACAGCAGAATCCCGACTGACTTCCCCAAGCAGGACCCTGACGGGATGGGAGAGCTTAAGCCCAGGGCCTGGCAGACCCATGCAGGCTCCACTAACGGTGTTCAGGGACCAGCAGAAGTGGCCTCCCTCCGCCCTGTTCCCTCCTAGATCTGGAGCTGGAACCAGACCTCGGAACTGTGGAGGAGAAGGCAGGCAGTGAGTCCCTCCCCAGGCCCCACCGAGAACCAACCTCAGCCTTTAATAAGGTGGAATCACTGACTTCCTCCCACCAGACTGATGAAGCTCCCAGACCAATGGGCAGTGCTGACCGTGGATGTTCAGGGATGGTGAGGGAGAGGGTCTCCACACTGGGCACTGCGTCTGCAGAGGGCCCGGCCAGGAGCAGTGTCCACCCGCCAAGGACCCAGACTTCCTGCAATGCATTTCCTTCCCCACATCCCACATCTCTTTTCTCACCCAAACCTGCCCAGATCTCTGCTTTGTCATCTCCTCCCAGAGACTCTCCCCCCACATCCCCCTCTTTCCCTTTTCACACACTTAAACTGTCCACAGAGACCCTAAAAACAAAACAAAAGATGCTTATGCTATTGGAGAACGCTCCAAAAAGAACCTGAGGGTCCTCGAGGCAGCATGCGGCTGCTGCTTCAATCCCTGCCACACCACCAGAGCTAGGTATGAACCCAGCACCCCAAAATACGTGCATTGACACTTTCACTTCTTTCCCAATGCAACTTTGGCAGCCTGCAGGTCTGCCTTGCCTCCCGCCCCAGAGAATAATGCGGAAACCAGCATCTGGAACTTTCTACACTGCCGTGGCTGACGGCGAAGACCCAGACGCACTCCAGCCTCCCCTGCTCAGCTCTGTCCGGGGACGCGAACGAACACTATTTTCAGCCCCTATGATGAAAATGTCTGATCTGCTTGGCAAACAATCGAGGGCTACAGAAAGACAAAGGATTCGCATAATCAATAACATCCTCAGAGTCTCTATTGGCAAGCTTCATCCTCGATGACAGCCTCCCAGGGGGATGGTTTGGTGACAGCAGCAGCCTCCCGAAGCCCCTTGTGACCCCATCTCGGTCACCCGTGGGGAAGGCTACAGACTCTCTGGCACACAGCAGCACTGCCTAGCCCCTGGCCCTTGCCAAGAGAGAGCGACCTGGCCAGAGACCGCAGACCAGATATAGTCCCCAGGGCTCTCTTGGGGCAGCTCCTGGCCATTCCCAGACCTGGGAATGCATTTCTTTCTTCAGCCACCGCTGCAAAGGCCATGGAATAAGGGCAGCTTTGGGATGAGGCGGCTTCTTCCCCAAAAGGCTGCATTGAAGCCGGCTGGGGTGAAGAGGTGAAAATCATTCTCTCGCAGGCAAGTGCTATGCTCTCAGCAAGATGGGCATCCCCTGAAATCCCAGAATAAACCTCCACGAGTCCCTGCCTTATCCCCTCATGGTTACCAGAGGGGTCTCTGCACATTGAGCTGCCTTCCGGAATGAGATTGGAAAGGGGGGGGGGAGCGTCTACTCCCCATGAGTGGTCGCCGCCAAAACTTCCAACCTAGAAACATTGCACTGCCCCAGCCCACCTCCAGCCGCCTGCAACTAGGGGAGCACCAGGCAGCTGACCCATCTGCTCTAGGCTACTGCAGCCCCCACAGAGCTACAAGCACACCTAGACCCCTTGGGTGTCCTGTCCTGGAAACCCCAGTGGAAGGGTGGGAGGACAGTCAGGCAGCTGCCTGGACTGGAGTGGCCGAGAGGCGTGTTGAAAACACGAGATTGTCCCTTTAAGCATATAAAAACACGGCCCTTGAGCGTACGGTTCTCACTCTGGTACACAATTATGGGTGCTTCCAGCTGTCTAGCACTGCTTCAAGTGCGCTCTTAAACCAGACTGTCAATGGCATGTTGAAAGCTATTTTGCTGGCTGCTATCATTAATAGCAAAGTGGAGAGCCAGGCGGATGGGAATTAAATATGGGGGAGGGGGCAGGCCAGAACCCCGTCATTATGGAATTACCCGCAGGAGAAAGGAGACCCAGCCACTTTGGGGGATAAAGGTCAACCAGGCCCCTCCCCCAGGAGCCCGGCAGTGGAGATCACAGCTGGGCCCCCCACCCCAGTCGGGCTCAGGGCCAGCCCTGGAGAGTCTCTGGGGACAGAGGGACAGAGTCGAGAGGCCGAGAGCTTAGAGATCACTTCCCTGCAAGCTGTTACCACGTGTCCACGGGCTCTGCCTGCCTGGGAACTCCACACCCGGCCCCCTCACCCGGCCCCAGCCATCAGCCCAGCCAGCTCTGAGGGAAACACAGGCCCTCCAGCCCAGGGTGACACTAGGCCACACCAGCACTTACCTCACTGCAAGGCCATGACTTATTTAGATGCTCCCCTCCCTGGGGCCCCAGAAGGTGTCTGGTTGTCAGTGTCACCACGGGCCCACACCCAGCACAGCCCAAGGTCCCTAATAACCATTGTGGGAATGAATCCAAACCCCTCATTTCTCTGAGGAAGAAAGGGGGTGCCGAGCTGGTGAGGAAGCCCGCAGTATGGAGAAGGCCTAACCCCCACAGGGCCCGGGGCCTGAGTAGCCCTGGGATGGGAAAGCTCTAGTCCTCCCCCAAACCCTTATTCCAGCTCTGGGCAGTAGCTTCCTCCACGCACACACAGGGTAAGGGAGGAGAGAAAGGACTGATCAGGGGGTGGGGGAGTGAGGGAAACCCCCTGCCCCGAGCTGCAGTCTAGCAGGCAGTGAGGAAAACCTCTTGTACTGGGTGGAGAGGGCGGCCTGCAGAGAGAGGTGCGCGCCCAGTATTCCTGCCAATAGGTGCCCAGACCGGCCTCAGTCCCTGCCAGTCAGGATAAGGGCCTGTCTGTCCCTACCCCACAGGACCCTCCTTTCCAGGGTGAACTGTGCGGGGAGAAGGTCCAGAAAGGTACCCTCACCCCTAGTTTTACAGTTAAAGGGGAGCCAGTTAGGGCCCCCACTTCCAAGGTGGTCGGAGGGAGTCAGCGGACTCTGGGCAAGGCAACTGCCATGGCACCCCTCACCCCAAGGACAGTGAATGTGGGCAGGAGACAGTCCCAGGAAGAGCAGCGGCTCCAAAGGAGATTCAGGGAGTGTCTCCTGGACAGGGGACTCTGGGACCACAGCCAGGGGTCCTCAGAGCCCAAGTTCCCAGGTCTCTGCACTGGGGGTGGTGGGGGAAATGGGGGGTTGCACTGTTTATTGCTTCTTCTCAGGCCAATTCATTTGTTGTGCAAACAGCTAGCAATTGGTCTCTGGACCACGAGGCCAGAGGGATTGGTTGGAATCATTATACAACCTGAATGTGGGGACTCTGGACTCTGGCAGGTCAGGTTCCTGCCTTCAGATTCTTTTGCTTTTTTTGTTTGTTTATTTTGAGGGTCACACCCGGCTGTGCTTGGGGCTTGCTCCTGACTGCACTCAGGAATCACTCCTGGTGGCGTTTGGGGGACCAAATGGGTTGCGTGTGGGCCATACGCAAGGCAAGCTGCTGTACTATCACTCTGGCGGTCGCTCCTTCGGATTCTTAGGCAGAAAGAAGCCTCCGCCGTGGTTCGAGGATGGCTGTTGCCAGGCAGTCCCCGCCACCAAGTGCAGGTCTTCACTTCTGGGGTCCCGTGACCCCAGGTGGCCTGGGGCTCTCTGCCTGACCCTCCCCAGCACCCCCTTTGGACTTCAGCATCCTGCTCCTCTGAGAAATTCGACAGGATGTCAAAGAGCTCCCCCAGACCCAGACGGTCAAAAAGAAATGAGAAAAAAAAAGATGATTCGAGAAGGGTGACTGTGAAGCGATTGGCAAGGCGCTGCAAAAGCCCAATAACCAAAACACCTCATGGTCCTCCCTCCAAACCGAGCAGGCAGGAGTTCCCCCTACTCACTGCTCACACTAACAGGGCCAAACCCTGGAGGGATGCCAGCAGGGGGACTGCTGCCAGCCCCCTGACCCCTGACCCCACACTGGCCCCTGCTGGGCCCTGGAGGAGGTGAGAGAGTGACCTTCTGATGTCCTGGGCCAGGCCAGGCCTGTGATCTTTGCTTTACATAATTAGGGAGGGAGGCAAGGAACAGGAGAGAAACCATTTATTACTTCTCTGGGATGTGGCAGTCTGAAAGCAGAGAGGAGACCGAGACCAGGCAGGAAAGGGGCCAGCCACAGAAAGCGGAGGCTGTGGGGAGACAAACTGGGCCAGAGGCACCTCTCAGCCGCCCTCTGGCCACCCTCAGGCACAGCGGCTTCCCAAATAATAGCTATTTCCCAGAGTACCCACAAAGCAGCGCTTCTAAGAAAAAACGTGTTAGGAAGGAGGGTGACATGTGGGGTCTCTGGGGGGGTGGGGGGGGGGGGTGCAGGGAGGAACTGGGTCCCCAAACTCCCCTAGATGCTGGTTCTATACGTTGTCTATTACATAAAAGTAGACAGTCCTGCCCCCCCACCCCGCGGTGAAGAATCCAGCCAGTTTGTTCCAGGCAGATGTAATCACACGAACAGCCAAGCTGGAGGGCGGGACAGAGCATGAATAATTCAAGCACTCCAGTCACTTGATTGTGTGTGCAGATAAAACACCAGTCAACCGCTAAACAGGTCAGCTGATAAACTTGTTTGCTCAGGCCTAACCACCATCCGCCAAATGCACCCAAGACCCACACTACAATTAGTGGCAGGGCTTTCTTTGCCGGCCCAGGGAGTGGCCTGCCCATTAGGTCAGGCAGGCTGCACAGCTGGCCAAGTTTCTTCACCTCCCGCCTTCCTTTTGTTCCTACACAGCCCCAGGGCCACTTCACTACCAGAAACAAGAGGCCTGGCCTGAACTCCCTTCCCAGCTCCAAGTCTCAGTGGCCACATCCATAAAAGGGGCTTTGCAAAGCCCCCTCCTCAAGTGGCAGCTAGGATGCTACACTGGACAATGCAGTCAGACCTCAAGCATTCTCCAGTCCCTCCTGGGAAGGGCTCCACGTCCTAAATGCACACAGGTTCAACCCCACCACCACCACCACACACATGGGTCACACCGTCCTCGAGACTCCACCAACAATTTTGCTCTGCCAGCCAAGGCAGCTTCTTCCTGCCAAGGAGCGATCCACTCCCAGGCCCAGGGAACACCACCCAGGCAGCCCTCAGCATGCAATGACACAGAGCACCTTAATTACGAAGCTCTTAGAATAACTGCTGCTATAAATTTTAAACCTGGGTGCAATTACCCTCTTTAAACACACCCAAGATACTAAGCGATGAGAAAAGGGGAAGAAAAAAAGTCACCCTGCACAACACCTCCACGGCACTTTCCCTGCACACGCGTGTGTTTTTCATGCACGCCCAGAAGCCCAGAAACCTGAAGCTGGGCAGACTGTCTCAGAAGCCCAGCTGGGGGCCCAAGAGGGGGAAACCAGTAGGCTTCAAGCAGCCTCCTTAGGGGGTGACCCTCCAGGAAGCCACAAACTGGTTCCCACATGGCTCAATAAACACAGACACCCCCCCCCACTGCCCCCCAGCTGGCGGCCTGCTCGCCCCTGCTCCCTTGAGGTAGAGAAAGGAAAGGCTCAGTAGGAAACCAGACTGGGGAGGAATTCTATGGACCAGGCATTCCAATGCTCACCTGCCCTGGGTACTGGCCCCAAACCCCCTTAATGAGCAAAAATTAAACCTTGTAAACGACTGTTAGCGTAGAGCAGAAAATCCATTCCAGTCATGGTCACCAAAGGCTAGGATGAGTCAACAGCCTTCTGAGATTTCAAGAACACCAATTGTTAAAAAGAACAACCGGCCTGCACCATCCTTCGTGCCAAGTCAGCTCTAACCGCCGGCCAGGCCGAATTACAGGGGCCTCTCCCTGGAACACAAATACACAAACAGGCCTCGCCACAGGCGGCCTAGCACCCCAACGGGTTACTGATATGTGCTGAGATAAAGGGTGTTTGTATTTGCTGGGGTTGAGGTATACTGTTATTAGAGAGGTAGTTTACATATCCATCAAAGGCCACCACACTAGCTAAACTGGTTTGACTTCAAGATTTCAAAGCTGAGCTCAACTCCCAATCATCTCAAAAGTCCTGGCCAGGCTGGCCTTGGGTAAGTTACTTCACCTCAGCTTCCGTCTCCAGAAAATGGGAGCTCAGCTAGCCTTCAAATTAAGATGGAGTTCGAAAAGCTGCCTTGTGGGAAAAAAAATCAAGGCTCTCATGTCACCATTCACTCCGGCTTTGTATTTTTAAGCAGTTAATGGCTTGTTCCCTTACATTCTGACAGCTCAGCATGGCTTTTAAGACTTGAAGCTTAATCTTATCAAGGCAGAACATCATATTTTTGTATGACACGAACGCCACTCTCTCACACACATGCCACTCTCTCACACACATGCGCCGCACTGGCACACATGCCCCATCTCTCTCTCACGCCTCTCTCTCTCTCTCCTCCCCCACCCCTCGAATTTCCTCTTTAGAGTTTTTCATCCAAACAGATCAAAGCAAGCCACCCTTTGAGGAGTCTGAAGGTCCTCAGTTTCCTTCCTTCGAACCTTTCTATCTTCACCAAGATCCAAGTTCAGGACTTATTTCACCAACTCCAACTCTAAAGGCTCAACATGTCCTAGAAAATGCCAGAGCCTGCCTCTCCTGGCTGACTCTTCAACTCTGCAAGCCGGCTCCCTTCCACAGGATCCGGCCAGAGAAATCCATGTCAGTCCATTTTCTCAAGATTAAATCTACTTTTCCTTTTTTTCTTAAAAGAGAAAAAGCACTTACCTGCTTGTGCATCTCAATGTTCAAGCCATAGGACATTTCATAGTACTAAAAAGTAAAAAATAACCACCATTAACGGAAGAATTTTTACTTTTCGAGATGTGCTAATATTCAGGAAGGTTTGGACCAAATCACCCCCTTTACGTCATTACTTGGCCAAATGAGTTTCTGTCCGAACCCAAAAGCAGTGACAGGATAGGGGTGGGTCGCTGCTGTCTCCCCTTTCACCAGACCGCCCTAACAGTCAGAAGCAAGTAAGGCCCCCTCCCACCTGCTCCGCGCCTCCCCATCCTGTTTATACAAGGTTCTGTTCAGCCAGGAAAGCCTGTGTACACGGGACCCTCTTGTCCTCTGAGAGTTATTTAGCAACGTGTGAAGGCCTCTTATGTGGAAAGCAGCGCAGGGAGCCCGCCTGAGTGCTTCCAATGGTCTCTCACAAGTGGGAGACGTAAGCCTGCCGCAAGCAGCCGGCCTCCCCACTGCCCCGGGATCCCGGAGGGCCCTGCACAGCAGCCTCGGAAGCCCGGGGGGGAGAGAAGCGCTAGGCAGAGAGGGCTTATGTCCCACTCTGGCCACATCCCAGGGCTGCAAAGCAGAAAAGTTTCCAAACACTCCCAGGAGGTCTCTCGGGGAGGTTTTCTATCCAAGCCTGACGTGGACTGATCCAATCGTCTTTATTAGCCAAGGGAGGGCAGGCAGCCTTCTGGGAAACCAAGCCTGGCGTTCAAGGGCGCAAAGGTAGCACATAAATGCCGCGGGCCCGAGCCGCCTCTCTTAGGGGCCTTCTCTTGCCCACCTGGGGCTAGCAAAGGAGGGAGAGGGCGCACCCGTGGGGCCCGCGGTGACAGCCCAGCTAGCCCCCCTCCCCCGCTCACCATCACATAATGGCGCTGCATCTCCGTCTTCTCGTTTGCCAGCTTGTCGTACTCCACTTTGAGGCTGCAGGGGCAGGAGGAGCAGGCTCAGTGCTGGCGTCCCACGGGCCTCTAGGTCACCCCCATTATCCGCAACCTCCCGGCGGGGGCGGGGAAAGGGGAGACTCGGGTCACCCGCCCGGCGGGCGCGGGGGTGGGACTCCAACAACCCAAAACTTCTGCAGCCCAGGCAGAAAGGCCTCCCCAGGTCACCAGGTGGACCAGCTCACAGAGAGGCAGGGGGCGCACACCGACGCGCGCGAGCGAGTTTCAGACACCCCCGCCCGCGATCCGGACCCTCCCCGCATCCCTGGGAGCACCCAGGCCGCCGCGGCTGCGGGTAGCCAAGGGTTAAAGCGCAGCGCTTGGAAAGGGGGAAACAAAAGGCGGAGGCCTCGCTGCCCCGCCGCCCAGGGTCGGGAGCCCCTCCGAGAGCGCGGGGGTCGCGGCGGGGCCTATTCCATCCCGCGCAGCCCCGGCGGTCGCCCCCTCCATCCGCCTTACCTGTGATACTGAGCTTGCAGGAACTGGAATTCGTCTTTGATCCTGTCACAGGATTCAGCCACCGTGAATTTAAATCCCGGCTGCCCGGGTTGATGGGGGAGCCTGGAGCGCCAGAGGAAGAGACGGGGAGGGGGCGGGGTGGTCAGCAGCGGCCGCAGCCCGTCCCGGCGTCCCCCGCCCCAGCCAGCCACACAGGCCACCCTCAAGGCCCAGGAACCTTCCTAGCAAGTTTCTCCGCTCCCGGACGGAGAGAGGGGCGCCCCAATCCCTCCCTCTTGGCGGGGTGGGGACGGGAGGTTTCCGTCTCCGAGGAAGAAGCGGGCGGGCGGGCGGGGGGACTAGCGGATGAATTGGGGGACTTGGGGGTAGGGAGGCACAGTCTGAAAACAGTCCCCCTCGACCCCGGGCCGCCCCCGCCCAAGCCCACGTTGCTCGGGTAGAAGTGACCTCTCTCCACGGCGCCCCCCATTCCCATCCCCTTTGTGTGAGCGCGCGCGCACGCACACACACACACACACACACACACACACACACACAACCCATAAAGGTAGCAACCCGCAAAATGGAGGTGCCAGATAAACGGCCGCGTTTACTCTGCCATGATAGATGCTTAAATAAACCCAGTTGCAATTACTCACCGGATGTCTGCCTTGCGGATACATGGCAGGGAGGGGTCGTGATTCCGCGAGCGTGCAAGCGCCGAGAGCCCGGGCCGGGGAGGTGCGGGGGGAGGGGGAGCCGAGCCCGAGCGGGGGGGCGGCCGGCGAACCGAGAGCTCGCCCCCGGCCCCCAGCCCGCTCTCGCAACGAAATCCCAGAGTCGGGCGCTCGCCCCCAGCGCAGACAAAGAGCCGCGGAGCGGGCGGCCAAGTAGTCAGCGGGCGCCGAGGCCGGGCGGCGGGCGCGGGCTTTGTGCGCCTAAGGCCAGCCGCCTTCCCCTGGCTGCGCCGAGCGCGTCAAGGCCGGGGGCTGCGCGCACATCGTAAGTCTCCCCGGCGGCTCGGGCGCGGGGTCCCGAGCCCGGGGGGAAGCGGTGGGGGTCCCACTCCTGGAACGGCACGCGAGCCCCCTCCGGATCGCTCAGCGCGTGGCGCCGGGAGGAGGGGCGCGCCGGGGCAGCCCTAGCATCCGGGGCCGCGCGAGTCCGATCCCAGAGGCGACGGTCGGCGACAGAACGGAGGCGGGCGGGCACCGAGGTGGCGGCTCGGGGCCACCGGAACGCCGGAGGGCGAGCGCTTCGACGCCCCCTCGGAGAGCAGAGCCTGCGGTTCCGTCTGCTCCAGCCGCCGCCGCTGCAAGCCCTTCCCAGGGCCGAGCAGGAAACTCCGCGCTCAGTGGGTGCAAATCAAACGTCCAGGCATCCTAACTCCAAGTGGCTCGGGAAGCCTCGGCGAAGCGGGGGTCCTCGCTGCTCGCAGTCCGAGTGTGCTCCGGGGCCGACGAGGCGCGCGCCGGCCGGGGAGCGCAAGAGACACAGCCCGAGCCGGGAGCTCCACGGCTTCCTTCCTTCCTTCCCCTTGGCCCGGCTCTCCTCTCCGCGTCCCGACAAGCCCCCCCAAAACACACACTCCACACGCGCGCGCGCGTACACTCACCCCCCAAAAAAAAAAAGTGCCTCGGACCTGCGGATACCACACACAGACAGGCGGGGGGGACGAGCACGAGGTCTGAACTGCCGCGAGAGCAGTTCCAAATAGGGACTGAAAAGTATCAAAATAATGTGGCAGCTCCGCCCGCCGCCGGCCAATGGCAGCGCGAGGCCCCCACGTGGGGGCGCGGGACTCGGCCTCGCCACTGGGCGCCGCCGGGCGCGACGTCACAATGCCCTCTTGTGTCTAGAACTATGCATGAAAAGTAGCAATCAGGCCCTACCCGCTGGTGACTTTCGCATGGGAGTGAAAAACAGCGCTCCTCAGATCAGGAATTAACCGAAAGACATATAATAAATAGATATATATTATAGTCCTGGGCAGCGACAGTTTTTTCCTCCCCCTCCTTTTTTCCCACGATCTACTAGCAAATAATTATTTGGCGGGAGGAGGAAAAGAGAGAAGACAGAATAACAACAAAAGAGAGAGGGGGGAAAGACGAGCTGTACACTCCTCAAAACCTGTGGCTGGCTGTAACGTATCAATTTTTTTCTGCAGTGGCGGCGAACGGTTCCTTCCTCTAATCTCATTAGGTCTGCAAAGCAGCCCAATTAGATACTATAAAACAAACAGAACCACTTTGTCACTTTAATGTTTTTCAGTTCCCAAGATTTAAGACCGGGAAAAAATGGTGGCTCCACCTTCAAATTTTCTGCTGGGGCCCGACCGAGGGTGCCTGTTCCTCTACCCTTTGTCAGCGCCCCCGCGTCCCGCCGGCCCCCAGCTCCGCTTTTTGTTCCAGCGTCCTTCTTTCCCCCAAAGCCAAATAAACAGCGTCTTTGATGTGCGGCGGCCGCCGGCGAGAAGTCGGAGGAACTAACTCTAGCCTGGCCGGCTGCGCTGATAGAAGGGCCGGGCTGCAGGCGGACCCCAGCCGGGTCCCCCCAGCCCGGTCCTCGGCGTCCCGACCCGGTGCGCACAGGCACAGCGACACCCGCGCCCCCGGCCCTGGGGAGTGGCGGGGAGGGGCGGCCGCGCAGCTCCCGGCCGGGAACTCCCGACTTTGGATTCGCTATTTTTTGGCCTGCTAGCTAGAGTCCCTGCTAAACGGCGGAAGCCCTTGGAGGGGCGCGTGCCAGCTGGGGGCTGCCGTCTTGACGCACACCCGCGCCCCCGGTCTCCCGGGGCGGCCGCTTGGGCCGCAGGACTCCGAGGGCCAGTTTGCCCGCAGACTGATAACCTCCATCTTCAGCGCTCAGGGTTACTTCGGGGGCAGACGGGAAAGAGCGGCCCTCCAGGGGGTCGGAGGGGGAGCGGCCGCGCCCCAGGCCCCCGGGGGAGGGGGCGGGAAGGGCCCAGGAATGGGGGGGCGCGACTCCACGGTGCTTCGCGGACTCCAGGCCCCGCGGGGAGGCGGCCGCGCGCCCCGGATCTCTATTTTCCCCTCATTAGGAGCTGGGGTTCGCGCTGGCATCTTAATGAGGAGCCGAGTGCGGCCGGGCGCTCGCAGGCCGGTGCGCTGGGGGACTCGCGCGGGAGCCGGACCTGCCCGCGCCCGCCCCGGCCGGCCGCCAGCCCCGAGCCGCGCCCCGCGCTGCATTTATTTAGTTCCCAGAATAAAAACATAAATCGTGTGCGGTGCGCACCCGAAAGGAGGCCCCGTGTGAGGGTGGGAGAAGCCCAGCTCGACAGATGCGAGCATCTGGCCGCAGCATCCATTAGACACAAAATGGCTCCTCTCCGGAGCCGCCGAGCCCCTCCCCGCCGCCACCGCCCCCTGACGTCACGGGCGGGCGCGCCCGCCCCCCCGCCCCTTTCGCGCTCTCGGCCCCACGTGGGGAGCGGAGGCCACGCCTCCAGGCCGGGCCCAGAGCAGCCAATAAACACTCGCCAAGGCCGCTTCCAGCTTCCGATTGGCGAAATTGCCGAGTGTTGTCAGTCCTCGGCCAGAGCTGTCAGTCAAAACCACGCGGGGTGGGGAGCGCTGACAAATGCCGAGGCTTCTGAGCCTCCCGCTTGCAAATAGTGCTTGGAATGGCTGCTTAATTAGCTTTGAATGGCTTTTCCTTCCAGCTCAAACAATCTGTCACTACCATGTGGTATAAAGGAGCCATGCATAAAAAAGTAAGCAGAGGCTAAATATCAATTTGATTTTGTGTATCAAAGGAATATTTTATTTTTCTCCCTAGTAATGAAACGTATCAATTTAAATAATAAAAGGTAAAAAAACACACAAACCAAAAAAAAAAAAAAACTGGAAAGGGAAAAAGAAAGGGAAAAAGAAAGAAAAAAAGAACCTCAAACTCCGCTGTTCTATCTCCGTGCAAGCCAGGTTCTTTCTCAGGCCCACGTTCTCGGGAAGCCTGAAGATTACCCCACATACATCCCTTCTAAACCTGCATTAAGTGTTTTGTTGTTGAAGTCCAGAAGTCTAGGAGTGATGGGGGAGGGGTGGTCTGCAAAAAAAGGGAAGGGGACCGGGACGGGGTGGGGGTGGGGGTGAACTTTAAAGGGATCCCTTTGAAGCTACTAATCAAAGTAGAGGGAAGTTTAAGACCCCATAAACTGGGTATCCCACAGCAGGTCTCGATTTGGAGGCTGCGAGGCGCGGGGAGAGCGGGTACGCGTCTCGCCCGGGCTTATTAAAACAAGATGCCTTCAAGATGCCCGGGACGCGGCGCTGGGTCTGGCCCTGGGTCCCGCTCGGCCCACGCTGCGGGCGCCCGCCCCGGGTGGGAACCGAACGGCCTGGGGAGCGCCGCAGCTCTGCCCGGGCGGTGCTGGGTCCCGGCCGTCTCACCCGGGCTTCGCGTGACCTACAACGGGGCTGCGCCGCCGCCGTCGCGGGGCCTGGGGGAAGGAGCCTTAGGGAGCGAGGGTGGAGCCCTCACCTAACCGGCGGGGCCCTGCTTTGGGTGGAGCGGCCTGACGGGCAACCCCCACGCTACAGTAAAACTGGTGGGTAGGGCAATGCCCAGGAGTTGGCCCTAGCGGAGAGGCGCAAAGGCAATGCTGGCCAGCCCAGCAGAGCTTGCCTTTGCATGCCCCCCGCTGGTGGCCTGTTAGCTTTTGTTCCAAAGCCATTCATTCATTCAGTCACTCCTTCCTTTCTTCCCAGTTCTTTTTGAGGATCTTACGGCAGGGACACAGAGCCGGCTCCGCTGTTCCGGGCCACCCCGTCCTCTGCAGCGAGTGAGCACCCCTTCCAGTTTGCCCGGGGAAATCTGGACCCAGTTAGAGGGGCTGGGCGGTAAAGTGGGTTTCCAGCGCTCCGTTAAACTCACTCCCGGACTGCCCCCTATCTCCCTTGCCACCCCACCAATTACGAAAAGCAAGGAAAAGAAAAAAGAAATTTCTTTTATGCTTCAGAAAGAGAAAATAAAATTTAAAAACATGTATACAACACCCAGTCCAAAGCGCTTGACAATTATTTTTACAGAAGGAGGGGAGTGGAGAAAGAGTTCAAACGTCGCTGTCTCCAGTTCTAATTGGAAACGTTTCAACTGTTTATGTTACAAAAAGTGTCAGGGTCATTAGCTACCGGAGAGCTGACTTTTCATTGGATGCTTAATTGAGTACCTCGGAGTCCACCCCACGTGGGAGAGGAATTCCTGGCACATTAAAAAAAAAAAAAAAAGTCACCCGGGTGAAACAGAAAGCCCGGCCTGGATTTACAATACGGAGGCTCCCCCAAGCCCCTCATTTTGGGGTACGTTGTGGTTTGTTTGCCAATGACAAGAGTTGCCCCTCTGTTCTTTAAGATTGCCCACGAGTTTAAAATGCTGGTGTATGTTTTAGGGAGTTTAGTAATTGAAAGGTCTGGCACTCATAGGACAGTGCTCCTGTGACCCAGTTGGAGAACAAGTCCCAGGCCTGTCCCTGCCATGGCTTTTCCCAACATCCTCTGCCATCTTGAGTTTCCTGACTCCAGGGACTTGACTTGCCTTGGGTTGAATCTAAAGCCTCTGAAGTCCCTCCTCACGCGTGCCTGTACCCGCATGGAGCAAGAAGAAAAGAGAACTCCGCACTTCCTCTGTGCTAGACAGTTCTAAACGCTGAGTAAATATTAACACACGGTGCCTTTCCAATGAGAGGAGTGGGTGCTATCAGTATTGGCCCAGTTTTGCCGAGGGAGTGCTTGGCACACAGTGGCACAATGATTTGCCCAAGGTCACTGAAACATCATCTACAGACTCTTCGAAGCCACACTGAGGACTGCCCGTTTGGCTTTCCCAGGAATTTGGAGCAGACAACTTGGCCTGCAGAAAAATCACAGGGAACAGGAAGCCTTGGAAGTCCCAGAGGGATTCCCAGTGTCTTAGAGCTCCTCAGAAGGGCTCCACATTTCAGGGAAAGGGTTGAGTTCTGGGAGGTGCAGGGACTTCCCACAGCCTCTTCACCCCTCCTCCCATTTCCCGGCCACTCATTTCATCTTCCTAAGCGCCCTTTTCCTCCAGCCATCCAGCCCACCTTCAAGGATTGTTCTGAGGATCGATACGGATAATGCACGCCGTGTCCTCGGTACCGAGCCTGACACATTAAGTGATCAATAACAGTTAGCTATGGCAGCCCTGATGGTGATGTAGTGCCCGCGGCTGACTCAATGCCTCCGATATCACCTGGGCACCTGCACAGAAGAGGAGGGTCTGCTGTCCCAGCCTTGGGACGGAGGCAAATACCGCAGCCCTGAGTGTGTTCTTACTGCCAAGCCGCAGTGGCCTGACTCCGCTGAGCGCCCAGCATCCTTCAGGGACCTGGGGCCTTCCCTTCCTCTTGGGAATTTCCATTCTTCATCATGGTCCTCATATGAATTTAGACCTCTCTACCACTAAGGCCACTTGTGGAGGTGTGGGAAGGGGCTTCAAAGCCCAGGTAAGGTGGGGGTTGGTGGGGTCACCCTCAAAGCGTTTTCTAAAAAGACACAAGTATGAAGTATCTGAGTGCAGAGGAAGGAGGTGGTTCCGGAGGGGCTGAGTCTCCCGCCAGAACATGCTGCAGGGGTGAACTGGGCCCAGAGGGAGACAGGGAAAGTGGAGAGATCCCTTTTTTAAAAAAAAATTATTAGAACGCCCTCCCTCCCCAATCACACACTTAGCCACATGCATATCCACCTGACTCGCAGACATGGGGGCAGAGCTGCTACTGGCTCTCCCTGTGACCAGCTGCTCACGAGGCGCCCAGGAGGGATGGTGGGTTCTAGTCCTGGCCCACCACCCCAGCAGAGCCTCGCAACAAGCCAGATGACCCCCCACTCCATGAGGGCCTCCATTTTCCACATCCGACTTCTCTCTCATCAGACCTCCACCCAGCAGACCAGCCTATCAGCGGCCGTGGTTCATCAATAAATGCTGGACTTAGAGATGCCTACAAGAGTATGCTACCTGCACGGCAGAGCCTGGCAAGCTACCCGTGTTGTATTTGATATATATATGCCAAATACCAGTAACAATTATAGACTCATTCCGAATGGATTGAGGCTCTTTATGTTCCTGGAGCAACATTCTTGCCTTGGGCTCTACTAGCATGAGACAGGACATATGGAGATATTACTGGGGCTCGCTCAAGCAAATCGATGATGAACGGGAAGACACTGATACAGTGATATCCACCTGAATCCTTTGTTTTACTTTTACAAGATCCTGTATAAGTTCCTGAAATGATCAAGGTCTCTTGTTCGCACACCCGGTAAAAAGGGTCGAGCCGCTTCCTTGCTTACTGGTGTTGGTTTACAAAAGCCCTAGTGCCCACAAGGTCCTTTCTGTAGTGCCCAAGCCTTTGGGGAGGTCCCCCTGTCCTCTGGGCATTGCACAAAGCCAGACAGCCCTTCCTTGCAGGCTCTAAGAGCTACATCTCGCCTTGGGAACAGTCTCCGGAAGAGGAGGAGAGCACCAGACCGAGGCCGGGATGTCAAGCCAGGGCCCTCTAGCAGATAATGCTAGGCTGGTGTGGCTTGCCTGGTGATTCTCAGTTGGCAGAGGACATCCATCTCTCTCCAGAAAGCTAAGGCAACTGCCATGATTTGCCTCAAACCCCACAGGCCAGTGTTGTGCCACTGGGGTATAGCATGGGTGCTGCCCACAGCGTCTGTTTTTCACCTATCTGCAGCAGAAACAGGAGCTGAGGCCTCCCCGCTTGCTCAGGGCCTGCCCCATGTGAAGCGGCTGCCCGCACCCCGCTGTTTTGGCTGACCTCTATTGACTAATGGCGCCTGGTTTCCATGCCGCATGCCGGAACCGGGTAAATATTTATTGAAGTGATTGGGCGTCCTAATTAAGAGATTTGTGCCACTTCTTTCTTTCCATTTTAAGGATTCAAAGCGGAGGCTTAGGAGATTAAGAAATATTTTGCTGGTATTAATGCATCCGACTTCACAAGGGTGAGGCCCCGTGCTGCAAGAATTACCCAGGCCCAGGGTGCCCAGTGGGGCTGGGGAGGTGCGCAGGTGATGAAGGTGGGGGGCTGAGGCCTGCACACCTGGGCCTGGGGGAGAGTGGGGAGGAGGAGCAAGCAAAGAGGGTGTTTGCCTGACAGCTTTAATTTTCACCCCAGGTCTCTCCTAGTTCTAGAACGTTTCGGTCGCCAAACTAAGAAAATGGGGCCTCACACAGCTTGCTGGTTCTGTGATTCCATACAAGCGTAGTCTCAGCTGGAAATGATTCAGGTCCCAAGGGAGAGTGAACCCTTTCTGGGGCCTTTTTTATTTTCTTCTTGAATCACATCCGGGATGCTTATTCCTGGCTCTGCACTCAGGAATTACTCCTGGCAATGCTCAGGGGACCATATGGCATGCTAGGGATTGAACCCAGGTCGGCCACATGCAAGGCAAATGGCCTCCCTGCTGTGCTATCGCTCCAGTCCCTCTGGGACCACTTTTGAACAGAGGGCAAAAAGTTCAAACCATTCCCATCCTCCTCTTCTCCCACCAGCTCTTTTTTTTTTGTCACCTCGGTTTGCCAGATACTTTTTGACACCCCAATTCAGGGTAGGGGTGACATTGAGTGGGTACAAGTCAAAGAGATCTAGAAATGCCCCCCAGATGGAATTATCTGGTGCCTGCCAAGTACTAACAGGCCAAGGGCCAGGCAACACTCGGTTTTTACCCTCAGCAGCCTGGCCTTTCTATAGGTCCCTCTTCGGAAGATGGACAGACAAGAACAAAAAGGCTGGTGGAGGAAAGGAGAGGACTTGAACTCATGGCCTCTGGTCAAACCCTACATTTTCTCTCTTCTCACCAGCCCTCCTCAACAGAGTGACTGAAGCTGGCCAGCTCTGGGCCTGCCTTGGTTAGAACTGAAGTTATTTCAAGGTTGCCTATAGATTGACAATAACGGGAACATTTTAAAAAATATTTTATTATACCACCATGAGATATACAATTGCAAAGATGTTCATGTTTGATTTTCAGTCATACAGTGTTCCAGTACCCATCCCCTCCACCAGTGCCCATTTCCCATCATCAATGTCCTCAATTCCTTCTACAGTCCCCCAGCCTGCCTTTGTGGCAGGCTCTTTATCTCTCTCTCTCTCTCTCTCTCTCTCTCTCTCTCTCTCTCTCTCTCTTTCTCTCTCTCTTCCTTCTCTTACACATTGTGGTTTGCAATACATACATTTAGAGATTATCATGTGTATCCCTTTTTCTATATTCAATGCTCAGTTCTAGGCTAGTATTATCATTTCTAACAATTATTAGCACACTATTTAATGGGAACATTTTAATGAAGACTTTCTCTGAAGGGCTGGCATTAGTCAAGGTCCTGCGGTCTTCAGGGTGCTCCCTGCAAGCCGGAATGACAGACCTGCTCCCCTCCACCCACCTGACCCCAAGGGGCCTGGGTATATACTAGAAAATAATCACAAATGTAGTTTCTAGGGGCCGGAGGCGATAGCTCAGGGGTAGGGCGTTTGCCTTACATGTCGGCCGGCCTGTGCTGGCCCAGGTTCAATCCCGGCATCCCATATGGTCTCCCGAGCACCGCCAGGAGTAATTCCTGAGTGCAGAGCCAGGAGTAACTCCTGAGCATTGCCGTGTGACCCAAAAAAGAAAAAAAAAAAATGTAGTTTCTAGTAGGCTCTGAAAGATAGCTCAAAACAATTTAAAAGTTTAAGTAAAATGAGTTTGTGAGATATTTAGTCCAGGATTAGGGGACATTTTCCCTCCTTTGAGGGGGCCCTTCCTGGAGCCGAGGTTCTGTTGAGTGAAATTGGAGCACCCAGAGAAGAGTGGGCTGGAAGTTTAGGGGAACAGAGAGAAGAGGGGCTTTGGGAGTCAGGGAACAGGGGCATCTCGTAAGAGGAAATAAAACTGATAGACCAGCACCTAGTGGACAACACAGTGGGTGCCCCTGGGAGTGCAGAAAAGACTAATTTTAAAAGTCTGGCAAACCAGCCTTTCATTTGACCTCTAACCCTTTTCAAACACCTGGAGAAAGAAGCCCAGAGCCACCTCAGCCAAGAAGAACTCACCTGTGCTTTTTGCTTCAAGCTCAATCCAGAGTTTCTCTCTGGAGTTTCTCTTCAATCCAGAGTTTCTCTTCAATCCAGAGTTTCTCTCTGGATTTATGGGCCAGACATAATAGGCCAGCAGGAGAGAGAGAGAGAGAGAGAGAGAGAGAGAGAGAGAGAGAGAGAGAGAGAGAGAGAGAGAGGCTGGTAGGCTTCTGCACCTGTGTTCTAGTGTCTAATTACCAGCTTCATACAAGTCGAGTCAGGATGCAGGACAGTCATTTTCCAAACACTGGATGTTGGTGATAGTGACAGGAAGTTGGAGAGCCTATAGGTGACTGTCCTCTCATCCTCATATGTGTGCCCCAGGGACAACCTCTTCCCAAGACTCCCTGCAGAAAAAGAGGGGGAGAGCTGTATATTATGGGGCCTTGGAATGACTTATTGGCTCTGACACCAAAGGCATGTCAGCGGAAGCCAGCAACAAGAGTGAAAATGGCCACCTAGAGAGGGGACAACATATTTGCAAATCAAGTATTATGTGTGTATGTGGGGGGTGGGGGGAAGACTAATAGCTGAGCTTTTTGCATAATACCCCCTAGCTGCACTCCAGAAAAGCAAACTGACTGACTTTAATAAGGGACTAAGTGACTAATAAGGACTTCATGCTGTTCCCAAGATGGACTCTCCTCTCTTCTCAGATCCCATGACCAACACACAAACACATGCACACACACACACAGACACATACACACACAAGAGGCTCATCACTAGCACCAGGACCACCCCTAAACCGCAGGGAGGCAGCACCTCAGAGCTATTCCAAAGACCACAAATGAAAAAAGAGAAAGTGATGGAGCCCAAATGTTGGGGTGCTGTGGGGAAACGAGGACCCTCCTCCACTATGGAAGAATACAGTGATGCAGCCCTTTGGAAACCAGAGTTTCCCCAAGGTTAATAGGATTTGAGTAGGACCCTGCCCTTCTCCAGCTAGAGACTCCTAAAGGTGAGAACAGGAAGGAAGGAAGAGGAAGGAAGGAAGGAAGGGAGGGAGGAAGGAAGAGGAAGGAAGGAAGGAAGGAAGAGGAAGGAAGGGGAAGAAAGAACAGACGAGGGGCTGGAGTGATAGCCCAGCGGGTAGGGCGTTTGCCTTGCACGGCCGGCCTGTGCCGGCCTGGGTTCGATCCCCAGCATCCCATATGGTCCCCGAGCACCGCCAGGAATGATTCCTGAGTGCAGAGCCAGGAGAAACCCCCTGAGCATCGCCGGGTGTGACCCAAAAAGAAAAAAAAAAAAAAAAAAAAAAAAAGAACAGACGAACAAGGGACTGTTCCTTGAGGACATCTGAGTGGGTCAGGATCTGTGGCATCCTCTGACAGGAGGGGAGTTGAGGAGGAGGAGGGGTGGGTGCCGCGCCTGCAGGAAGGGCAGAGGCGGCAGTGGTGCTCAGTGCTTCTGACCTTTTCAGTTTTGCAAGATGCAACTTTGTGGGGTCCTGTTGCCCTGCCGCGTGATTGGCATGAACACAAGGAACCACACGCTGAACGCCATGGAGGCTGTTTCGGGGTTCAGAGAGGGACCCCCTGTCTCACTGAGAGCCAGGCATGAATCCTGTAGCCCCACCTCGTACCCCCCACAGCCAAGGGGCTGCTGCTCTCCGCACCCTGCAGATCCACGGAGCCCTGCTTCTGCCAGCACACCTTAGCCTTATCCCAGTTTTCCAGGAGGTAGGTCTTTCCTCCCTGCTCACCTGTCAAAAAGCAACAGTGACTCACAGCAATGAAGTTGGGGCAGAAACAGGCAAATCCTTGAGCTTCTGGCAGGCGGGGTGCGTGCCATCCAGCGTCCCCTCCTGCTGGTGCACAAATGTTGATAGGGAGATTCTGACTTTCCTGCCACCCACTTTTGTGTGTGAATAAGTCTCAGTTTGCTCATCTGTAAAGTACGGGCATTACGCTTCCCACCTTCTGAGCAGTGGTGAGCCTCACTGGGGTCAGGCCAGCAGCTGGCTTGCACTGACTGTTAGCGGCTGTGGGAAACGCGGCACTTGGGGGCGGTGTCTGCTCAGGTTCAGCCCCTTCACCTCTGCAGGCCCCAGACACGGATGTTTACTCCCAGAACCAGACATGCTGCCAAAGGAAGATCAGAGGTTCAAATGCTGGCCGTGAAGGTGAATCTGTGTGGGGAGGTGTCACAGGGGCCTTTGAAAAGGGAGAACACCGGGTGCGGTGTACAGCCGGGTCGAGGGCACCCGGGCAGAGCCAGCAAGAAACTGACCTGGGCTTCACACTTGCCACCAGCATGCAGCCCCCTCCATCCCCCGAGGATAAACTCAGAGAGATTTGGGGGGCCAGTGTCAGGTTGCCTCCAGAAATGGCATGCAGGTTTCTGGCCCACCCGAGAGACTGCCAGCACAGCCCCCAGCCCCCAGACTAAGGTTGGGGTGTTTGGGGAAGGGCCAGTGCTAAGTGAGGCCCCCTTCTAGATTAGTGGGGCCCCCTTCTGGAATTGCCCTGGGTAGACGCCTGCAGATGAGTCAGAATCCAGTGATGCTGGGAGGGGGATGTGTTGGGGGGACATGGGGACATGGAAATATAAAGAGCCCAAGTGTAGTCTCTGGGTGACACTGCAGGCCAACTCCACTGCCAGGTCTTCCAGTAACCCCCAACCTGTGCCCTGGCCCCTGCAGAGGGCTTGAAACACTCCATCAAGCTTTGTCCCGCCCCACCCAGTCTGTGTGTGGACTCACCAGCTTACAGCTGTCAGATTCAGCAAATAAACACTGGGCACGTTTCAAGTGTGAATTTCAGAGGCTCAACAGGTGATCTTTTACAAGTGCATCTCCTGCAGGGACCTGGCCTGCCTGCCTTGGTGGTTTGTCTGAAATTCCCTGCCCTGTCTCAGAATCTCAGAGTCTCTTTAGGGGGACTCAGACCATTACAACACCCCAGCCCCTCCACTTAGTGACTTCCATGGTTTCTTCCTGGCCAGGTAGTCCCACAAGTGCCCAGGTTGGGTGGGGAGCTATTGTTTTTTCTAGGGAGGGGGTATGTTTCTTGCTCTCTTGCTTTTTTGCTTTTTATTCTTTGCTTTATTTTGTGGCTTGACGCTGGGCAATGCTCAGGGCACCCCTCCCCCATGGGTGCCCAGGGTTTGGAACCGGGGCTAGCTGCTGTGACCAGCACCCCCTGCCGGACTCTCCTGGTCTCTCCAAGCCCATAGTCTCCCCGGCTTTTCCAGCCAGCCTTCCTGGGGCAGGGCTGAGCCACCCCAGGGAAGAACATTTTAATCAGCCACCTCATTTCTGCTTCTCTTGGCCTTTGCTTTCATTGTCAGCCTCTGTGTCAATAGCTGGAAGTCCAGCAGTCACACCAGCAGAAAGCTCACAAAGGGTAGGGCTCCCCTCTTTATACCGAAAACAAACCCGTCTCCAGACTCCCAGGGGCTGGGGCGGGCGGTGGCAGCCAGCTGGCTCTGCCAGACCCTCCCTGCCTCTCCTCTGTGTGTGTGTGGGGGGGGCGGGGAGCAGCTGGCTCCAGCCTGGATCTGGCTCTACTGCGCCTCACCATTGCACTCTTAGAAGTTGGGGTGACTTCTGAGGTCAGGCTGGACCTGCCAGGCCTCTGCCAAACCCTACCAGAGCACCCTGTGGCCACGTGCTGTTGGCAGCCACACCTTGGCCTGAGTCCAGCTGGACCCTCTAACCCATGGTTCCCCTACCCACGCCCTGCCGTTTCTCCAGTTCTCCAGGTCCTTCCTTTCCTTACCTTCCACCTGCTTCTGGTGTAGAAGCATCCTGCTCACAGGGCCCTGGCCTCACTGGGCTCTGCTTCACTGGGCTGTGTCCATCCCCTCCTCCACCTCCGCCACCTTCCCCACCTAGGTGGGGAGGGGGTGGAACAGCCCCCGCCTATGTCCTAGACTTTCTGGGTCATGGAAGTCACCTCAGGCGCTGTTGGTTGTTAGCTCCCAGCTCCACAGCACTGGCCCCATTTTACTTATTTTGGTTTGGGCTCATACTGGAGGTGCTTGTCTCTGGCTCTGCGCGGAGATGAGGCTCTGGAACCAGCTCAGCTGCAGGCTGTTCTATCCAGCTCCTCTTTATCTTTTTAGTTTTGGTTTTGTTACTGGCCCCTTTTAAAGATGACTCCATAGAGGCCTGCAGGTACCTAGGTGTGCCTAGGGTCAGGGTGATCCCGACCCCAGGAGTAGAACCATCCAGTCCCTTTGCCAGACTCAGCTGTTTCCTTCCACAGCAGTGTTTGCTTGTGGTTCCAGGCCCAGAAGGCAGCGGCTCAGGGACTGCCATGTAAATGTGGCAAACCCACCTCTGCAGGCAGCCAGGAGTGAGGGACCTGGGGATGTCTGGGGGCTCTGGGAAACACTGGGGCATGGAGTGGGTCGATCCCCTTCCCACCCCCAGCCTGCTCTGTCCTGCTGTGTGAGTTTGGGGTGCCGGGCCCGGGGTTCCACGTCTGGTGCTGCCTGCTTCCTCTTTAGCTGGAGCTGCTGTATGGGCCGGGAACACAGGGAGGTCATCCCCTGCAATAGGAAGCACCACAATTGTGCCATCCCATGGTAACCCCAAGGGGAAGTGGGAGAGGACCCTTCACAGGTGTGGGAACGGGGAGGCAGAAGGGGTGCTTTCCATTGGTGGGGACCCCCAGCATCACAGGGTCACCTGGGAAAGCCCCATTCTGTCAGGAGCTGGACCGGAGCTTCCCCCAAGGCTTTCAGGGAGCCTCAGATTCCCTGGGGACTCCTGCCTTCTAAGTGGATGTCCAGTGCTTTCCCAGTGGTCCTAATGGTGTCTCCAGTCGCCACCACACCCACACGGGACCCTGCAGCTACCCTGACAGCCACACCGTCTCCCCAGAGTCCTCCCACCAGTGCCCGCTGACCAGTGACATGGCACAGCTCAGAACACTGCCCTGGTCTCCATTCAGGGAGGAACCCAAGGACCACGTCGGCACTTGCACATGGAGGGGCCCAGACCGACAGCTTCAGAGACATCATTGCAGGGGTGAAAGAAACAGGTCAGCCACAGTGTGGACTGTTCCTCAGGAACCAGCAGACAGGAGCTGTAGAGCAAGCAAGTTGCCAGAGGACAGACCGAGGCAGCTCTGCGAGTGACAAACGTGTGTGCAAAGATGCTATGTAGAGGCGTCTTGCTGGGACACATCATGGGTGTCCACATTATAGGTGTCCTGCTGGGGCCATCAGAGGAAACATATACTGGGCTGGGTGGGGGCAGGGTGAGTGCTGGATACATAAAGCAAGCCTGGGAGAATTGTATTTATTTTTATTTATTTGTTTGGTTTGGTTTTGGCCACACCTGGCAGTGCTCAGGGCTCAGTCCTGACTCTGCACTCAGGGATAACTCCTGGCAGTCTTGGGTCTGTGCAGTGCCAGGAAGCAAACCTGAGATCCATTGCATGCAAGGCAGATGTCCACTGTCCTTTCGCTCTGGCCTGCACAGTTCCAACAGGGCAATCAGGGTGGCCTATGCCAAGGTTCTGGGGTTGAAGTAGGGGCATGAAGTGAAGGTTTCCAAAATCTCTTCTCTTGGGAGATGTTGAGCTGGTGAGTGTCACTTGGCTGTTCCCTCAGCTGCTTGCAGTAAGAGTGAAGGGATAGCTCCTGTCCAGGGGCCCATGGCCAGGCCTTTGGAGAATCCAGTGAACTCTGGGTCGAACCTTCAACCCCCTGGTCCAACTTCTCAGGCAGGAAGGCTAGAGGTCTGGGTTTCGGGCCTACCATTGAAGCAATCCTGCATGTCCCATCCACAGCCACAGCACCCCCACCCCACCCAAGTGATTCAAAAAATGCACCAGAGAGCACCTGAGTGATTCACTCTCTCCTGGAACCTTGGGTCGGGGACACACCAGGCAGAGCTCTTTGGAAGAAAAAATACAGGTCTAAGGACATGAAATTGCAGGTGGCAGCTAAGGTAGGGACACTGAACCCGGGCATGGGGAGGTGTCATTGACTAAGGCACCCCCTCCTCCCCCCGTCTGCCCTCCTGGTGAACTCACTGAACCTCCCAACAACAGTGGGAGAAAGGGCTCAGTTCTCTCCCTGTTTTCCTGAGAGGCGAACTGAATTTGCACACAGGTGTCAGTGGAATTAAGTGGAATTAAGATTCTTGTCTAGTTGCTTTGTGAGTTCAGTTTCATGACTGCCGATCCAGAACATTCATGTTTGGGTGTGACTTTGTCCCTGTACCAGGGAAGTGGGGGTACAGAGTGCAATGGGGGTGTGGTGGGGTGGGTGCCTGCCTCTGGGAACCCACAGCCGATGACGGAGTTAATAGCATGGAAGTGGAGTGGAGGGTAGATATAGGGACAATTGTCATTGCGCTCGTGATCTGGACCTGACCAATCACAGAAAGTTCTAGAGCCCTAGTCAGCACTAGAAACATCCCCAGAGTTGGGGTCCTGTGCATGAATAATTTTTTTCACTCAGGAAAAATGACTTATATTTTGTTTTTGGGCCACAGCCAGGGCTTACTCCTGACTCTGTACTCAGGAATCAATCCTGGCAGTGCTCGAGGGACCACATGAGATGCTGCGGATCAAATCTGGGTTGGGCACATGTAAGACAGGTGCCCTACCCGCTGTACTATCACGCCAGCTCCAACAAATAGTTTCTAAACATTTGCTTGGGACCAGGCTCAGGTCCAGGTCCATAATGCTGGAACCAGTGCCTGCCCTTCATGGTGTGTGCATGGGAGTGTGTGTGTGTGTGTGTGTGTGGTGTGAGGGGACACACATTTCACTTTGTCAGTCACTGTCAGGAATCGCCTCAGAGCTGAGCCCTGATGAGGACCAGGGTAGTCCTGCCCTTGGTGGGCCTCCTGCCAAAGGCTCTCCCTGGGTCTCAGGGATCCCTTCTCTCTTCTGGGGCTGTGGTTACTGGCAGGGACAGCAGTTGCCCATAAAAAGCCCCAGAGCTAGAGGCAGCCAGGGTTTAGCTTCCTGGGGTCCACATGGGGAAGGGGTGGGGTCTGCCTGCTTCTGCCACCTCCTTAGAGGGTGTCCACCTTCCAACAGAACCAGTTGACTCATTACTCCTGTGGGAAGCTGGGGATAACAGGCCGCCACTTGAAGGCTGCTTTTCATCTCCAGAGCCTTAGGCAGACTGTTAATTAGTCCTCTCTGGCCTGCCAGAGATAGAACTAAGTGTTCTTGGGTCTGAGGGAGCCAGAGGGAGGGAGCAAGCCTAGGGGCTGCAGGGTGTAGGGTTGAAGGAGCCTTTGAAGAAGAAGAGGAGGAGCCCTGAATTCTGGAATCTCTAGGGGGCTCCCAAATCTGGGGCTAGTCCCTGGGAAGCCTGGGAGCGGGATAACTTCCTCATGTAGAACTTGGCTGCACAAGCTTTGGAGCCTGTCAGCCCCAAGGGGGAACCAGCATCCCAGAAAGTGTGGGTCCTGGGGCCGGAGCGATAGCCCAGCGGGTAGGGCGTTTGCCTTGCACGGCGGCCTGTGCCGGCCTGGGTTCGATCCCGGCATCCCATATGGTACCCCCGAGCACCGCCAGGAGTAATTCCTGAGTGCAGAGCCAGGAGTAACCCCCTGAGCATCACCGGGTGTGACGGAAAAATTAAAAAAAAATCCAAAAGGTCAGAAAGTGTGGGTCTTGCTTTTAGATCACCAGCGACTGGCTGACCTATATTTTCTTCTCTGTAAAATGGGAATGGGAGTGAAACCCTCCTCATAAATCGTCCAGGATAGAGTGGAGCTCAGTAGGAGCCTACAGAAGATCAATGAGTGTTTGTTGAATGGAAACAAACACCCCAAAACCAAAACACTGGCTAGAATATAAGACTGCACCTCAGCCTCTCATACACGGACATGACCCCCAATTGAATGTGTTTCCTCCAGAAGGTTCGGATCTCCTGAAAGCTCCATTCCAGGCACCCAGATAGCAAGGCTTGGAGAGTTTGGAACTATTCCATTGAAAGTGTTTCCTCCAGAAAGTTCAGAGTTCAGAAGGGAGGCCTGCCACAAACGAGTGGGCCAGTGTGAGATGTGGGTGGCCTGCAGCCAGGTCTGCTGCCAATGCCAGTCTTAAGAGAGGCTTATCCCGGGCGTAAACATGGTCACACGAAACGGAGCCTTTGGCCATAAAGTAGGAGGGAACCCAGGTCAGCTCTCTGTGAGGGCCTGCGGGAGAAGCCACTGATCTGAGAGTCAGGAGGCCGACACCTCTTCTCAATGGGAAACCCCACAGACAACTGGGTTTCAGTTGATATGTGAGTTGTTGGGATGGGTTCATTTCAGAGTGAAGCCAATGTTCTCATTCTGGAAGAAGGGAGACACGCTGTGGACTGAATATCAGAGTATCCCTGAAAACCAGGGGCCAGGGGATGTCCAGCTTACTGTGGGGACTCAGGACCCACACTGGCTCACACCTTCTCTCTCGAATGTCACTCTTGACATACATACAGAAGCCCTCAAATGATTGGCCTCCGAAAGTGAAGGGAGGGAAGGAAGGAAAGGAGAGAAAGAGGGGGGAGAGAGAAAGAGAGCTTGAGCAAGAGAGGGTAGGGATGGCTCTCAATGACTACAGAGGCTCACACGGTTTATCTAATAAACATGCATTTGGGCCAGTGTTTGTTTTCAGTGGCTACATTGTGCTAAGCTGCCTGGGCTAAGCTCTCTATAAGCATTAACACACTTAGCCCTTGCAGTGCTTCTCTCCCTAGGAGGGAGAGAATTGGTTGTTTAGAAAACTTCTTTAATTAAAAATATTTCTTTATTTAAACAGCCTGGTTTACAAAGTTGTTCATGATGATTTGTTACAGGTATTCAATATTCCAGTCCTAATCCCACACCAATTGTCCTTCCCTCCACCATTGGTCCATTTTTCCAACCGCCCAGGCCTGTCCCTTTAGCAGGCACATAATAACTTATTTTATATTGCTTGTCACAACCAAATGACTGATGGAGTTATTAAAACATACTTCAGTAGAACAAAAGTTGTGATAATTGTTCTATCTCATGCTGGGGTCATTAGGTCGCTGTCTGAGGGTTTACTGAGCTACTGTTGCTGGCTGAGCCTTCCGTGTTTAAGGGTTTACTGAGCTGTTGTTACTGGCTGAGCCTTCCATGTTATTGTTTTAGCCTACTGAAATTATTTGGCTTCTATGCTATTTCTCAGCTAGTCTGTTGTGCTTCTCCTGGGATGTCAGCACTGTGGGCTTTGGGCGTGTCTCAGGGACCCGTTTGTGGCCGCACACTCCAGAAACCCAGATCTGTAGAACTGGGTGGATGTGTTTATGTGGTGGTGATTATTGGATGTGGCTATGGCTGCTGGAGCTCTGGAAGCACAGGGGTTGGGGGCAGACAGCCAGTCCCCACTCTGAGAAGACCCCAGAGTTCTCATCAGTTTGACCTCAGAATTTTCATCAGTTTGGTGTCTCTGCAGAGATTAGCAGTGAAACAGTGGTACTGGGCTGTTAGCATGGTAGCAGCTATGGTATGTGGATGCAGTTGCTTTGGTAGGGTGAGGACTTGACCCACCCTCTGATGGAGAAAATTCTTAAACATTGTGTGTGTGTTGTGCTAACAGGCAAACCCCTGGGCTTCACATATGCCAAGCAAGTGTTTACCACTGAGCTACTTACACTTTCTCAGATCCACATTGGTGGTGTCCTCAGAATTGGTATCTAGTACTTTTATTTCTCCTCTTCCAGAACAAAGTGGAATTGCACTTCCTGAATCCCTAGTGGAATCGAATGAATCTTCCTGGTCATGGACTTGTGAAAGGAAGTAACAGGTTCTACTAGGTTGGAGAAGATTTCCTATTCCTTCCAGCATGGTGACGGGTCATTAGTGTTGGAAAGAGTGGCGCCGTGGGCCTACTTTTTTGTAATGAGTGTAGTGAGAAGATTCTCTGATCTGTAAAGACATATTTGACCAGGAAAGGAGATATGCTGTCAAAATATGCTGCCGGAATATACAGCAGGTACAACAGTACAGCAAGTACGGTGTTTGCCTTGCATGCTGCTGTCCCAGGTTTGATACCCGGCATCCTATATGGTCCCTGGAGCCTTTCCAGGAATAATTCTGAGTGTAGAGTCTGGAATAAACCCTAAGCATCACCAAGTGTGCCCCCGCAAAGAAAAGAAGAAGATACAGTGATTGTTTCAAGCTGCTGTGATTTGGGGCTTGCTCGTTATTGCTGAATAAACTAGCCTGGCTAGCACATTGCTTTATAGATGGGAAGTCAAAGCGTGGGTGAGCTTGGAGAAGAAGCTGAGAGCTAGGCCCTTGCTGGGCCTGGTGCTTTAATGGACTGAGCGATTATGGACTGCAAAGCAGATGACTGGTCATTTTTAGCTTAAAATAGTTCAAATTTTGGCCACCTGGGTAGTGCTTAGGGCACCATGCAGTGATGGGAATGAAACCCAGGCTTCTCAAATGCAGTGCATGCACTCTCCTCGCTGGTTGGGTCATCTCTCCCATGGCCTAGAGGGCTGGTCTTCATGCTTTTATCTCTGAAACGAGAGAGAAGGGCTGAATATAGAGGGACATCCAGTCAACCTCGGGCTTCAGCAGGTTCACCAGGTTGCTGCTTTTCATGGGAAAAACACTTTATTCATCTGGAAGAATCAGTTCTGAAGCCTCCCAACAGCCAGACTCTCAGCTTACACAGAACTGCCTGGGCCCAGCCTTTGGGGTGCCCATGGTTCCTAGTCCCAGGAGCAGACCCTCTGTGTTCGGGCAAGAGCTAGTAAGGCTGCTGGAAGAGGGAGTGCCCAGGAGGGCTTTATGCCCACCAAGGGAGACAGTCATGGCTCCGTGTCATTTTAAATGACCATAAAGGAGCACAGAAATGAATGCAGACTAACAAGGTTAAAGGAGGCTTAAAAACAAATGATGCCATTTCCCCCCAACTCACTGCTGAGTAAAAATTTGTCACTTCAGTAAGCATTTTATTGGTAATTACAGAGTTACTTTATTTGCATATTACAGAGCTGCTCGTGGCCCTAGTGAAATGCTTAATGTCAGCTGAGCATCTTGGAAGGAATTACTCAACCCAGGGAGGGAGAATTCAGTAATTATTTCCCTAAAACTGGAATTGGCTAATAACCCTGCAGTCGATCACTTTGTACTGCCCCATACAGCAATGAAATAATAAGCAATTACGTATCAAAGTGATTCAAACTTGGGACCTAACCCCTAAAGAGGGCTTAGGTTGTGGCATTTGAGGGAGAGTTCAAGTTAACCCTTTACTCCTGCATCTCAAGAGGACATCTGTTCCTTCAGGTGCCAGTTGAGGGGTTGGTGTCTCCCGTTGGTGTCTCCTCTACACAACAGCGTATGGCCCCTGTGCTTGCTTTGCGGTTCATCTGCATCAAGTAAGGGCTGGCTGACTGGGGACAGAAGTCAAGCGTGGGGATCCTGGAATGGAACCAGCTGGGTCTGTAGACTGGGCCTTAATACCCAGGAGCCTCAGGCAGCTTTTTCTTCTCCAGTTCCGTGTGTGTTTTACTTCGTGGGTCCTGACTGACGGTGACATGGGGCTTGGAATAGTAATAACTCATGAGCATGTAAATGTTCTGTGTAAGTACAGCAGATGCTTGAATAATGCTGTGATAACCTTGAGGAAGGAGAAACAGAAGTTCCAGTCACGATTGTCCAACACTACCCTTTACATTACCCGTTATAAATCATATTACGTACAGTCACCATTTCCTCCAACTCCACGGCAACATTAGGTGAGGAGCTACAGCTTGGGTGGTTGGTCTTGTTTCATTTGGGGTGGGAGTCTATACCTGGTATTGCTCAGAGCTAACTCCTGGCTCTGTACTCAGGAATCATGCCTTGCAGATCCAGGGGGCCATATGGGATGTTGGGGGAATCTAACAATGCAAGGCAAACACCCTACCCACTGATCTAGACCAGGCAGGTGGGCTTTACCCCAGAGTCCAGGTGTCTTCCAGCTACATGAGGATATGGGATTTGAGTGGAGATCAAGTGCAAACAGAACTTCGGCCAGCCCAGATCCTTCTCTTGGTGGTCATAAGCATGGCAGTGGCACTAGCCATCCAGTATAGTTGCCCCACCAGGAACCCCAGCCCTCCACATGCACACTTGAGACCCCTGTGAGTTTGGGGTGCCCGCACACTCTCTGGGAGCCCTGGGGCTTCTCACCTATAAGCAGAGATGAGGGATGCCAATAAAGTGTCAGGGAAATGGGGGGTCTGGCGTTCTCACCACACCAATTTTTCATCATGTTAGAAAATGAAAAAGTCTATCAAGGGCTTGGAGAGATAGAGGAAGGGTTAAGGAGCTCATCTTGCATGTGGAAGACTTGGGTTCAATCCCCAACCATATGTAGGGTCCCCAAGCACTGCCAAGAGTGATTCCTGAGCACAGAGCCAGGAGTAAGCCCAGAGCAACAAAATGCCCATCAGTAGACAGAGAAGCTGGAGTGATAGCACAGCAGGTAGGCTGCTAGCCTTGCATGCATCTGACTCGAGATTAATTCCCTGCATCACCAGGAGTAATTCTGGAGTCCAGAGCTAGCAGAAAGCCCTCAGCACTGCTGGCTGTGGCACCCATGCAAAACAAAACAAAAACAAGCAAACAAACTAAAGGACCCTTACTATCTGAGTCTTGCTCTGTCTTAATTTCTGATTGATACTTAATCAGCAGTGGCTTAGCACACTTTGGTTCACGGCCTCTCCTGCTAAACATTTCATGATCAGAAAACAAAGACTGGAGAAGGCTTTACTGGGCAGGTCCTTCGTCTTCTTGCAAACCCGGGGTTCCTTCTGAGATGCTGAATCCAGCCTCCTGGCCTGCATGCACCCTGCTTGTTAATAATGCACTATGCTTGTCCACGCTGGGGAGAGGGCAAATGTATATTTTAGCAGATCTTCACCCTCCCTTTCATTGGGCCCCGTCTGCTGCCTGCCAGGTGGTAAGGGAGGATCTAGTGACTTCCCCTCCAGGAAAATTAAAGGAGAAAGCAGAGACTCAGTCACCGCAGTGAACTCAGCAGTTCCTCTGGAGTGATCCTGACTCTGCCTGGCATTACTTGGCATCAGGATTGGCATTTGCAGGGAACCATGGCCCTGGGCTGAGGGCTCAGAAAAGCGTCTGTGGCTTTTCCGTTATTGGTTTTCTTGTTTGGTTCAGGGTCACACTCTGTGGTGCTCAAGGCTTACTACTGGCTCTGTGCTCAGGGGACCATATGGGTCGCCGGGTATTGAACTCAGGTTGACAGTTTGCAAGGCAAGTGCACTACCAACTGTATTATCTCTCTGGCTCCCATGTTTTCAGCTTGGAAAGGCTGGTTCATAGCAGTGAGTCCTCAAGCAGAAACCATAGGGAGAACTGACTTTAAGCAGGTGACTGCCCCTACAACTGGGGTGCTGAGAAGTTGTTCAGTGATCTTTAGGGTGGCAGCAGGGAGCTAATTTGTGTTTTGATGAAACATTTGTCCATTTCAAGATAGCAACATGAAGCCTAGGCCACAAAGTTGGGACAGGATGCTCACTGCCACTCTAGTCACCCTGGAGACCTCCCTGTCCCTTTTGTTTTGGAGCCACACTGGCAGTACTGAAGCTTATTTCTGTCTCAGTGCTGAGGGATCATCCCTGGCAGCGCTGAGGGGACTGTATGGGTTGCCAGGGATCAATGACAGGTTGGCTATGTGCAAGGCAAGCACCTTACCCACTAGAGTATCTCTCCAGCCCCTCTCCAATGTTTGGCCTCTCCCTCAGTTCCCCAAAGCTTCATCACTGGTCTTCTGGGATCTGACCTAGCACTCACTCCGCCAATACCCATTGTCTCCCACCCCATTGCTGTCCCAGCTGCAGGCTGTCTTCTTTCCTTCTCAGCTGAGGGCCACTGGCAAAGCCCTGTCTACAATATCACCTTTTCTTTGAAGGTTTCTTGGTCCCCCAGATTAATGGCCCTTCCTAGGGGTTTTGCCCTTCCTAGTCTGTGAGGCGGTGAGCGGGCCTTCCCCAGTTTGGATGGTTGGTTCCAAGCCTATTTCTCTTTACTATTCAACATCCTCTGAGCTTCAAACAAAGAGCCTCACAGATAGGAGATGCCTGAGACAAGTGGTATTTGAAACTGATGGATTTTACTTAATTAATGATTAATGAGCAGGGGTTAAGGTTCAGTCGCATCCCCCTTGAGGAATTCCTATGTTGGTGACTCCTCACATTGCCCCCTTGTTTGGAGAGAGGTCTTTAGAGAGGTGGCCAAGTTAACATGGGGGTTTAACAACCCGGCCATGCCCAGTATCCTCGTAACAGGGGACATTTCAAGGTGGGAAGAGGAGACTGGATACTGTGAGCAGAGAATGTATGTGCTTGTGTGTGTGTGTGTGAGTGTGTGTGAGTGGGTGTTCATGTGTGTATCTGTTTATGTATGTGTGGGTATATGAGTGTAAGTTTGTGTGAGCATGTGAATGTGAGTGTGCATGTGTATTTGAGTGTGTATATGACTAAGCGTGCATTATGTTAGTGAGTGTGCGCATGTGTTTATGACTGTGTGATTAAGTATGTGTGTGTGTGTGTGTGTGTGTGTGTGTGAGTGTGTGAGTGTGAGTGGGTGTTACAGTCGGTAGTTGGAACTGAGCTCCCTGGTTTGTGAGCCTGGATGGGTGCCAGACTGTCCTGTCCTTGTGTCTCTAGTGTGTGTACCCTGCTGAGGCCCTGTCACACATTCTGTGGTCATGGCAGCAAACGGGACCAAATCCTTCAAGTCTTTTCTCCCTTAGGATTTTTTTTTTTCCAGCAGAGAGGCAGCTGAGGAGCCAATGAAGTTCTAAAAGACTGTAGCTGCCCACCGGGGGGAGCCTGGGGCGGGGCGCCTCCTTTCAGCCTCTTTTCCTTATCACGATCACAGAAGCCCTTTGGATCTATCAACACTCCTCTGGGCATGGTTTACAGGGAATCTTTGGAATACAGGATCCCTGTCCTCCTACAGAAGGACTCCTGCAGCCCCACCTCCGGCCTCTATTATCCCTGTAGGCCACATGCCTGCAGGCCCACAAGAATCAAATTTTAAAAAAATTGGTGGGGAACCCCTGTGGTTTTGGGTCTTACTCCCCATATGTTCTCAGGGAATACTCCTGGCTGTGCTCAGGGGACCATGCGGGAGGCCAGTGATTTGAACCTAGGTCAGCCGCATGCAAAGCAAATGTCCTACCGGCTGTACTATTGCTCCCGTCCCTAAAATAAGATTCTTGTTTGTTGATTTTGTTCTGGAGCTGCTCCCGGAAGTGCTTGGTGGACTGCACGGAGCTGCAGGTGAAACCCAGTGCTCCTGCATGCTGAGCCTGCGCTCCAGCCCTTTGGGCATCTCCCGGCCCTCAGAGATGAGAGCCTAACACTCAAAGCACCTTTTGTTTCCTTCTTCTCACCCCTCTGATTTAAAAAAACATAATAAAAATAAATGAAACTGATTCTTTATTTTGATAAGTTAGAAAAGAAGCCATTCAAAGCCTCCCCATGGAGCTGTGCAGCTCCCATGGATGCAGAGGCTCTCCCAGCGTGGCAGGATATGGTTGTGGGCTGTGGGGAGAAGGGGTGCTTGCCGTTTCATGCGGAAACAAGCTAAATGGCCCAGACAGCCCAGACAACATGGGGAGATGGCATGTGGCTTTGGCTGGCAGACGCTGGAAGCTGAACTTTTCCCGCAATGCCAGGACACCCTTCCCCAAGACAAGGTTTCAGCAGAGCCCAGCTGCCTCAGGGGCTGGGGCTGGGACCAGGAGAGTGAATTTCCATTCCAAACCTCTGGATAATTTTTTTTTTCTGGGTGAGGAATCACTAATACTCTAATTTGAGAAATCTATAGAACCGCAACACCTCATTTAGCTAGCGTCATTAGGGAGTGGGGAGTTCCACATAAGTGAGTTTTCCGGATAATTGAACTTTATTCCCTAAGAGCCAAAGCTTCAAGGAAATTAACCACGTTGACAGAAAACTTGCTAAAATATGTCCCTCTGCCGTCAAACTTGGAGCACCCGGCTCGAGATCTGGGCCCTTTTCATCAGCTCCCGCGGATTCTTGATAACTGGGTAGATTCTCACGGTTTTGAGGACTGCCAGACAGGGCTTCTGATCTCTGGCTGCATGTCAGAATCATCTGGAGAGCTTAAAAATTCTTCTGGGGCAGGAGAGATAGTACAGGGTTTACAACACTTGCCTTGTATGCAACTGACCCAGGATCAATGCCCAGAATTACATTTGGTCCCCTGCACCCTGCCAGGAGTGATTCCTGAGTACAGATCCAGGAGTATACCCTGAGCACTGCACCTGCCCTCTCCAAAACAAAAATATCTTGGTGCCCAGGGCACACCTTGGGCCATTTAGTTCAGAACCTCTGGGGTGGAGTAGGCCTTAGAATTATGAATGCTCCCACATGGCCTCAGTCATTACTCAAGGGTGAGAATCACCATTCTTGGATTTTCTAAAAATAACACCAAAGGCTGCCATCATGATTGAAGAAACTGTCCCAGAATCAGATACTGGAGTCTGGGGGCTGGTGACCCTGTACCTTATGCCCACCAGTTTCTGCTAGCTTATTCTTTCAGAGGTCTAGCCAGCCTGCAAACCGCAGGATCCATGCCCACTTGGCTCAGGTCAACCAGTTGTTTCTTGCTTTGGGAGCTGGATCCACTCAGCTCTCCTTTGGAGGATCTTACCCCATGCTTGGCCTGCTCCCTTCGCCCCTTGTTCCAGATTTGAGCCTGTATCTAACTTGGCTACCCCTCATCTGCCCAGGGCTGAGAAGCAGGTGACTGGACTTGCTGGGATTACAGGCAGGTGGAGTCTTGGGTTCCACTCAGGTCAGTGGAGGCCTGAGGAGAAAGTATGTTTGCTGGGGGAACAGTGTCAGCTCAGGCAGCTCGGTTTCGTACTAGGTTTTCCCTATGGAATACCAATGGGATAGGGTATACATAACTCAGCTCACACTCAGCCTTTGGTCTGCTGGTTGGGGGATCCCAGGCCCTGGGCATACCCATGTTGCTCACTCATTATCTCTGTTGGGACTCTCGTAGCGTCTCTTGAGCTGCCCCCCATCCCCATGCTGGAAGGAAGTGCCTTTCATAGCTCTTGCCCTGGTCTCTCTCATCTTCTCTGCAGTCAGCTGGGTTTTTCTTCAGCTGACAAATTTGTCCCCAGAATCTTGCCTGTTCTCAGTGCTTGCATCCTACATCTTTCCACTCTGCACACCCTTCCCTGCCTTCCAGCAAACACTTCCAGCTTCCCCTGGAGCTGCTGCAGAGTAGGAAGGACCTGTGCAAGTTCAGGGACATGAGCAGCCCCAGGACCATGGGCCCGATCTTGGGAACACTAACAGTGCTTCCTCTCTCTTCACTCAACTCAGGAGGCTTAGAGCAAACAAGGGATGTAATGCATCTGAGCCAAAGGGTCCTGCCCCAGAGCCGTGGAGGCTCCTCCTCGTTGAGGACCAGACCAGACTCTCTTCCAAAACCAGGGGCACCATCAAGGAAACCTGCCTCTTGGACTGGCCTCTCTAGCTCTGCCCTGGGGCCTCCAGGCTCCAAGGCTCTTTCTTCCAGCTGTCTCTGCTCAAATAAACAGTTGGTTCCACTCACCCTGGTTCTGGACAGGATGGACATTCACAGAAAGGTGTGGTGAAGTGGGGCAGTGCGCAGGGGGGCACTGGGAAAAGCCTGGGATGCGTTGGCTGCAGCCATGAAGACAAGCAGCTCATTCTTTGCTGGCCTGCCCAGTCCCTGTGCAGTCCTCTGCTCTCCCTGGACCCAGGATGCGGATTTGGGGGAGGGTGTGTGCGGGGGGTGGAGAGGGGGGTTTCTCTATCTCCTCCCAGGTTTCAGCAGGCCCAGCCAGGAGCTGGGGGCTCTCTGCCCTCCCACCTGGCTGTGATGGCACCACACACAGCTCTCTAAACACAGGCCTTTTGGAGCCGAGGCGCGGACGCTTCCGAGATGCAAACAAGCAGTGAAGTATTTCAAAACCTGGTATTTCACCAGCAACGGCCCTTCAGAGGGCCCAAAACACACAGCCCAGCCTTTGCACTTAAGAGCAAGAGGCCCAGCTCTTGGTCTGGGGCAGAGGAGGAGTGCTGGGCCTTCCCTGTGTCAACAGAGGAAAGGAAAACAGCCCTGGGGTGTCTGGGCTGCCCTGACAGGGAACTTTCTGAGGGGCTGATGAGAAGGGGGTGAGTGGGAGTTCGTGGGTGCTTCGGCAAACTCCTGGAGTGCAGGGGTCTTTCCAGGGGCGCTCAGTGAAGAGTCTGTGGGAGTTCCCCTAGACCAGCTATAAACTCTGATTCTGTCTGCAAGTGCTCCCCCTACCCAGGCTCCTCTCTGGGACCCCTGTCCCAACTCAGCTGGGGCCCGCTGAAAGGAGGCCTTGGAACTGGGCTGTGGAGGGTCCAAAAGGGGACAGGGTCTCTGTGGGGCCAGTGAACAGGGCGTTGGCCATCCTCTCTGTCACAAATGCTCTTACCTTGTCATCCCCCAAAGGGGACCCCAAGGACAACTCGTTTAGCCCTGGAACAAGCTAGCAGTGACAGTCCATTAGTAGGTCTCAGGCACCCCAAGCGTGCGAGGGTTTTCTTTCTGTAGCCCACTCCCGGACCCAGTCCTGAGACAGGTCTTTCCTCTCCCCAGGGCCCTGAGGGGTCAGCAGTGAGAGAGTCTCTCTGGCTGGAAGGGCAGGAGGGGGCTTGGGGAGACCCTTCCACTTCCCTCTGTGGGTCTGTTATTTTTTCAGTGGAAACTGAGGTGGAGGGGTGACGCCGGAGCTCAGACTTGTTGGGAAGCCCCCGTGGAAAGGAACGGTGGGGTCATGAACTGCTGTGTCATCAGGCCCCAGCAGGATCGACATCTAGAAGACCCGGCTCGTGTGAGGTGAGGAACCATGGGCAGGTCATCTCACCACTGTCCAGGTGACAGGATCCCCCTCACCCCTTCTTCTCTCTGCCCTGGGGGTGCTGGGAGGGACAGTCTGAGGGACCAGCCCAGATCCAGGCTGTGTCACGCTGAACTGCCATGTGGCTCGGAAGCAGCTGCTGAACCCGCTTCACAGCCCATTCATCCCTTTCCTAGATCTGAGGAGTGGGTGTGAACTTGTCCAGCTCCTCTGCATGCACCCACCCCACCCCCCAAACCTGCAGGCTGGGTGCCATCTGCTTTGCTGAACCAACCGAGCTGTGGTTCACTGCCACCGGAAATGTCTGCACCACCACCCACTGACCCTTGGTGTGGCGCGTCGCCTCTGCTTTGAAAAAGAACAGATGAAAATCCCAAAGCAACCACAGAGCAGTTACTGCTCAGGAAAAGCCCCAGCCAGCTGCCCCAAGGAGAGGGCCACAACAGAACCCCTCAGCCCCTCCCTCCTGCCTCACTCCCTCACGTGGCCTCTTTGGAAGCTTCTGTGGCCAATGTCTTGCTGTCACCAAGCTCCTCCAGGTTGGCGGGGGGAGGCGGGGGGAGCGTGTTTGGATATTTGATTAGCCACAGAGAGGAACTTGTGAGTGCCTGATTGGATCCAGCTTCAAGCAATCGTGGTGCTGAGTGCTTCAGCCCGTGAGAGATACCCCGTATCGCGGGAGGCAGCGGGCAGGGCTCCAGACTGCAAGATAACTGGGCTGCTGGGAAAAAATTAATATGAAGAAGGGAAGTGGTGAAGTTGGATGAAAACAGGGTCCTGTGGCAGCCATGACTCATAAATTTCATGGATACCCAGGACAGTGCCGCCCTCCCTAAGTTAGTAAAAACGCTCATCCTCAGGGAGAGCCTGCTGGGAGAGATGGGGTGGGTGAGGACAGGCTGCAACACCCAGCCAGGGCTGACCTGTGCCCTCCCCAAAAAGAGGGGCACTGCTAGTATGACGAGGGAGAAGAGGGAGAGAGAGAGCCCAGGTGAGGGTAAGGGCGGCAAAGAAAGTGGGGAAACCCGGAAAACCGCACTGACACAAGTTCTTAGGGTCTTGTGCCATAGAACCCCAATCCTGCTGCCAGCCAGTTCTTTACACCAGGAGCGCGTGGATTGTCTATAAGCCACCTAACCCCCATGGTGCATGAATGACTGCGTGTAAGCACATCACCCCCTATCTTATTATTCTGCTTTACAAGGTTCTTCAAGTTTAAAGTTTCTTTTCTGGCTGCCTTCCGTTAGTTGTTGCTCTGAGGAGAGGGACTGGGCACTCACAAGTTTGGTTGTGGCAGCGGCAATGTCCATCTGTGGAGCTGTGGGGTGACACCGAGATCAAACTCAAGACATGGAGCCCTCCAGGCACTGGTTCTGCCACCGGACAAATGCCCCTCTGGGCTTCTGTGATTATTTCCTAAAGGGAAATCTCTGGTGAGTTCCTGCTTAGAGCCCCTGGCGGAGAGGATTTCCGCTGAGGTTCGGTTTTCAGAACTCAGTGAGTGACCTTCACTGTGAGACTAAGGTTAGGTCCATGTGGATTCCTGTTAGGGATGTGAAATCTTGGAAGCCCTTTGGCGACCCCATTGCTTTCGCAACTCAGATTGGCGATGGTGGGTGCTACGTGTTCTCCAGCACCAGCCCTTGCCACAGAGCGAGAACTGCATCTGGGAGGGTTGGGGGAAGGCGGGTGGGGATGAGGGGAGAGGGGGAGGCTGCCTCAGAGGCTGGTGTCAGGCTACCATGGCCTGCCAGCCTTCAGGCTCTTCTTGTAGTGTCAGCGATCTCTTCCTGTGCAGAAAGATGGAAGCAGAGAAAACTCCCTTTTTAGTGTCCCTGTCACCCCAAGGCTGATGGATGGAGGAACTTCAGAACCAGATTAGGAAATCCAAGAAATGGAGTGTTTCAAGAGCATTTCATTGGTGGGAGCTGCGTGGGCCTGACCTTGCTTCAGCCGGTGCCTGGGCTGACGGCTGGTCTCTCCACTCCCTCATGGTCTCTTGTACCCTAGTCTTCCTGTCTCTGCGCCAGTTTCCAGGAGGAAATGGTCACTGGTCTAGCACTGAGCCCTGGGCCTGGGTTCAGGCATGTTCCTGACTTTTACCCCTGAGTGTTAGGTGAGGGCTTAGGATACCACGCTGGCTTCTTGGGAACAGAGGGCAGGCACGGTGTCTTCTTCCTCCCTTGGTGTCCTTGGTGGAGGCGCATCTGCTGTGGGGTGGCTTCGGTGGAACAGACAGGCGGGTATGTGGGAGATTCTGGAGAGGGCAGACAGCAGTAGTAAGCCCCAGCAGGCAGCAGGGGCAGAGACAGAGTGTCATGAGAGTGCCACCCTCTGAGAACAGGACTTTGCAGGCAGCCACCCCGTGCCAGGCTCCTGGCTCCCTGTTCCCGGCTCGAGCCTGAACAGGATGTTTGCAGGTAGCCACCCAGCCCGTGGCCCATGCCCAGCACCCGCCCGGACTCCGAGCCCTAGGGGGTGCATTTGTAAATTACAAGTGTGAGGGGCCAAAGCCCCTCAGAGCCTCAGTCCTGGGCTCAGGGAGATGCAGGCAG